>JAFIDM010038397.1:0-10040 GCA_023159025.1 Thereuonema tuberculata | reverse complement strand
TTCCATCCTCAAGAATACAGCTGCTGCGTAGGCTTGACTACTAGCATCCGTAAAAGTATGCAATGACCAATAATTACGATTCAGTTCACCATTCGTGAGAAATCTTGGAATTTCAATTTCTCTTAAACTGTAAATGTCATTGTATCTTTTTCTTATTTCATCAGGAATTATCTCTGGCAAAGGAGTATCCCATTTACCGTTGGATTTGACTTTATTTTTTATCCATAGATTCCTTGTGCCATGTCTTCTGAAATAATAATTTAAATGGAAGCAGAGCAGGAGCAAGAAATCCAAATGACATCAAATACCTTTTGGATTTTCGAAAGTAATAATCTTTTTGTAAGTACTTCGGGTAATGTCGGAAATTTGTCTTTAATATCAACAGATAAGGAATCCAATTTCCTATTCTAATTCATCCCAACTATCGTTGTATCTGTTCCTATTTCTTCATTGAATGGCAGATTGGTTATTGTAGTCTCCCAGTTTCTAAGTTCCATTTTAACTTCCACTAATGTAGCAATACATTTTCTTTGGAAGACTTCATATTCTTCAACTGAATTAACTGAAGTTACACAGTTGTCAACAAATAAAGAATTCTTTAATTTGCTTATGATTGATAAATCATCTTCACGCGCTTTGGATAAATGGCAATGTAACACAGCTCCTAATATAAAAGTGGCACCAAAAAAAAAACTCTAGTGTGTCTGTAGATGTTCATCTTCCGAAGGTCGTAATCTTCCAACCAAAGAAAACGGAAGTATTCTATATCATGTGGTTGCATAGTGAAACTTCTCCGAGCGGCCACCCCTGTATAGCGGCAACCCTTCTAAACGGCCAATTTTTCATGGCACGGATTTTTCAACTCATAGACCTAATGTTAAAATAACTTGTATCAGCGGCCATCCGACCCCCTCTAAACGGCCACCGAGTGGGATCGCCCATTTCATTTTTCGGGAAATTCTACTCACTCCATGCTTTAATTTTGAGCGAAAAACCTCCTGGAAAAAAATAGATCAAGAAGTAATCATTAAATGTTTCGTCAGCTGTGGAATCAGTAGCAGAGAAATTGAGAGACAATTAGATTTATTCGACGAATCGAATTGTAGCCTTTTTTTAAAAAATGTAAGAAAGCATGAAATAAAGTACTGAACTATTTTCTCTTTAGATAAGTTTTAAATTTCATTTTAAATAAGGAATATATGTAAGACTTGTTTATATTACGCATTAAGGCAAATTATCTTATAATAGTAAATAAAACCCTTCAGAGCGGCCACCCCCTCTGAGCGGTCAAATATTCTCGGTACTGTGGGGTGGCCGCTCAAAGAGGTTTCACTGTATCTGAAACAACTCCAATGATGTTTTCTCGAAATCTCAACAGTATTTCAGAGATTAAATGAATGTAATCAGAACCGTTTCTAAACAGTAATCAGACTGTTTGTAAACAGTCATTAAGTGATATTCCTAGTTTTGTTTTACAAAATGCATCAAAAACTGGACGAACTAAAGTAGTTAAATTGTCTGCCGTAATGACAGATCCGTGTGGAAGATAATGGCATTCCTTCTTTACCTCTTCATAAGGTAATTCTTCAATAAATCCCTCCTTTTTCCAATCTTCAAAAATGTGTGCATAATTCTGAAATAGCATCTTTTCCAGTTTCTGTGTTGTTCGTTCTAGTCTTTTTTCTGCTATTTCTCTGTTCGAGGGAATCTCTGGATATCCTTGTTTCCACGGCAAAGCTACTGCATAACGACCGTCTTCATTTCTCATTAATGTACTTAAAAAGTTTTCTTATACTTCTTTGTTGTGTTCCTTTGCTGATTGAACTTCTATTGGATCTTGAATACTAATGGTTTCTAAATTCCATAATTCCGTCAAAGACCTATCTATTACATATAGTGGAATTAGTTAGATTCACTTCAGGACAGGCATCAGTTATTTCACAAAGTCCATCCTAACTTGGTTTCTATGGCAGAGAGTCCTGTAGATAAAGGGATAATATTACTAGTTAATATCTTTGCATATACACCCATATCTAAAAGTAGTTTTATTTCTGGGCTATCATTCTCAAAATCACTAATCCAAATCTTCTCTGATTTTAAATCTTTCAGTAAACTTGGAGAGCTTGAAATCTGAGATATTGATTTGCAAATTGTTAATTGATCTCTTACTTCTACTTCATAACTTAATTTTCCTTTAGGTTTCTTAACTCTAATTTTATATTTGTTATGGATTATCTCGAGAGTTTGACTACCACCAAATAGAGCATGAGTTACAACTTCTTCAGCAAATGTTCTAATTCTAATTCTAATTCTAATTGTAGTTCTAATTCTTTTGCTGTTCTTTTCAACAATTACGATCTCTGAGAACCACAATCTAGAAAGGCTCTTACCGTTTTTTCTTTATCCCTTCCTGCTAGGGTAACCATGAGTGTTTGAAGCACAACTTGTCTGATCGACGTATTATTCGCCGTATTAGAAGTAATCTGTACCTGTTCAGATTCTTTGTTTTCTCTTGATACAAGTTCAGGACACATGACAGCAAGATTTTTACTACGATGAAACATCGTATATTAGCTTTGCAGTTCCTGGATTAATGATTTGGTCGTAGGTATGAATAATAACATTTTCTTTCTTCAGCCTTTTACCTTCTTTCTTCAACTGTCAGATCTGGAACTCTTTGGCAAAATCTACTATCATGCAGTTTTTCACAAAATATGCAAGTAGCAGAAGAACTATTACTAAGTGCGGAAACTATTGGTGTATTTGCTTTCTTTCTCAGTGGTTTGGTTTCTGTTCTACAAGAACTAGCTTTTTTATCTGGCTTTCCCTTTAGTTCTGTATTTTCAAAACCAGATTGTACCAATCGTATTTGTTGATCATTTTGCACTTCCGATTTGACAAAATCCATCAAACGATCCAATCGAGTTTTAGTTCCATATTTATGGACGTCTTGACCGAAAAATTGACTTCTCTGCCAAGCTGTTAATGTTTCTTATCAAGACTTGATTCAACCAAAGGAAACAACCATGTACTTGGATCTGCAGAGGAGAGATACAATATACTGAGAGATCGGAAATGGGATTCTATCTTAATTAATACGGAAGCCAAAAGAAGCTTGTCTTGTTTTGTAACATTTGAAATTAATAACTTCAATAATTCCCTTATATACACTTGTAAAAGAAGATCCTCTCTCCCATACCTTTCTTTTAGAGATTCCATGGACATTGGATAATTTTAAGCAGTCTGAGAATAACTTAAGACTATTTCCTTAGTTTCCGTATCTATTTCTATAGATTGAATTATATATTGGAATTTGTCCGTGTTGTGTAAGCTATCATCCTCATGAATCTTCTGGAACTGAGACCAAAGTCCTAGCCATTCTTTTAAACTCCCATTAAATTTCTACAACTCTATTTTGGATAATTTGAAAGATCTCCTTTTAGAATTCTGACTAAGATCACTTCCATCGTCTACATCACTATTTACTTCACTAGATCTGGAGTATCTGATCTACGGTTCTTTAAAACATTACTAACTTGCAAAATTATCGTTATATTGCTCAGTACTCTACCTTACATTTAGAATAATTTCGTCACTTTCTTCTTTATCTAATAAAAAGTCCATTATTTTCTTATCTATCTCATGTACTTCTTCTATCAAAGAGCTTAGTCGATTAAAATTAGACTTAATAAAATCTTGTCTCTCGTCGGATGTTTCTTCCAAATATAAAGTCTTGATGTTGTTAATCTTCTTCGTTTTTAATGCCTAATAGATGTTCTACTTTTTTTCAAACGATCCATCTTGTCTCATATACTAATCCCTTCTCTCGGTGGATAGGAATAAGTCAAAAATTAGGCCTACTTACAATTTGATGTCTTATTTGATAGAAATTGTTCATGGATCACGTCTGGGTCACCAAAATCTTGCGATCAGAAGGCTTTTCAATAAATCTGACTCCGTAGACTTTTAAAAGTTCTTGGCAATCATAAAGCACAGTAAAGCCTATACAAACAGCAAAAGCAAACTTAAAACAACAACTTTACTTTCTGCCCGTTGCTCAGCAACTACAAGAATCCAAAGAGCTCGCAGGCTCACCAGTACAACCAACATCGGCAGCAATAACAAAACAAAGAAAATCATGCAAGATAATCCGATAGATTCACAACATGAATAAAAGGTTTTGAGTGTTTTTGATGGCCTATGGTATGTAGATTTGAGATCCGATTGATGCCACCTTGTGAGACTTAAGCAATTGTAAGATGGCGTCCAATATGGCACCATAAAATAGACAACCTTATTATGAAGCAAAACTAACTTGTAACTTATCATTTTATATGTTTTTCGAGTCAAGGATTAAGAAAATAGCATTTCTTTGATGAAAAGATCAACCTCAAACGTTTTACTACTCGAAAATAATTAGGATTTTTTTTAATTCAAATCACAAGAAACATCTATATCTTAGATCTTGGGAAGATAGTTTCTTATTTAATAATAATGAACACAATGTGAAATTGCAGTAAAGAACTTGTAAGTTGAAGTAAAAAGAACAAATATTTTGATCATCACAAAATGAAAAATAAACATCGAATTAAACTTCTTCTTAAGAGTCACTTCCAGTTACTGTTTCAGCTATTTTGGTTGCGGATTACATCATATTTCTTCTTCATCGAAACACTGACACATGAAATATTATAGCCTACATCTATATCTCGTATTTAAGCAGAGTTCATCGGACAAATAGGAACTCTTCGTCATGGGGTAGTCTGGGGCGACTGAAGTATTCCGTGGGATAGCAATGAGATTGCGATCTTTTGTTTTCTTCACTTCTATGCTATCATTAACCAAACAGTTCTGTCCTTAAAAAATCCCTCATGAAGCCCATGTATCTGCTTAAACTGTTTAATGCAACATAATTGAATTTTAATACATTGATAGTATCGGTTTCCATTCCAAGAGGAGCCATTTTCTCGCTATGAGAATAACACCATAATAACAAGAATAAATACAAGATAGCTGAAGAGATGAACTAATGACAGATCTGTGTTTGCCATCGCCATGGCGGTGAGAACTCAAACTGCATGCAACTCCATGCATCCTCCGCCGACAAGAGGAATAACTGCATCAATGATGCTGCGTTGTCATCACTATATGAAAAATTTCCCTGCGAAGTCAGTCGACGAGCTCTACGGAGATACTACACATGACATATTAAAAAGCAATCAAATGTTACTAAATTTGTTTTTTTTTTTTTAATTTTTTTTAACTTAAATTTTTATTAAACTTAAAAAAGTTTTTTTTTTTCTTTAATTTTTTTCTTTAAAAAACTTATATTTATTTCTCCTTTATGCATTGTTCATCTGGGAACGTTCTAATTTTGGTTTATTAGTTTTTTTTTCCTAATTCCGTATTCACTGATAGAAGGCACAGATAATGTTTCATTATAATTACTTTTTGATGTCAGGATGAAATAAGATTCTAAGCATTTCCTCTGAAAATTCTGCTGGCACTTTGCTATAATCGTTAGACAATTTACCTGAAGGATGGGACTGGTATTCACACTCTACATGTATATTAAATACTCGGTGTTTTTGTTGGTAATGGTTCTTTCGTTCTCCTGTGTTCGGTCCTCCAATCTTCTGCATATGTGGCCCTTACATTGGATGGAATACACTACTCCTTTTTCATTGGAAGCATTAATCTTTGTAGTTTTGGAATCGTGTCATTACGAGATCACTCAAGTATATTGAAAGCCTATGTTCTCATGGATCATGCACAGCTTTCTCTCATATGGACCGTTGTTGTTTAAAATACACTTGGTTTCGATGTTAGTTTGAAGGGCATTTCGCACATCCAGTACGCAGGAGGCTTTTAACAACGAATTAAACGTGATCCGCAATATTTTGTTTCAAAATGACTATCCTGAGCGATTTGCCAACAGACATTTAAAGCGAGTATTGCATAAGTATTATAATAACCTGGTCGTTCCAGCACACCACCCAAATACGAAATATTTGTCGGTTTCCTATCATCATGCAGTATTTCCGGTGTTGAACAAAATATATAAACCCCACGGAATTATCCTAATTTCCCCAGCAACAAGGATAGTGCAAAACATCACACGATCCAAAACTACAAAGATTAATGCTTCCAATGAAAAAGGTGTAGTGTACTCCATCCAATGTAAGGGCCACACATGCAGCTACGTTGGAGAGACCCAGCGAAAGTTGGAGGACCCAAAAGTGAGCACGAAAGAGTCAGTACCAACAAAAACACAGAGTATTTAGCATACATGCAGAGCGTGAAAACCAGTCACAGCCTTCAGGTAAATTGTCCAACGATTAAAGCAAAGTGCCAGCAGAATTTTCTGAGGAAATACTTAGAATCTTATTTCATCCTGTCATCAAAAAGTGCTTATAATGTAACATTATCTGTGCCTTCTATCCGTGAGTACAGAATTAGGGAAAAAAAAAGAAAAAACAAAACAAATAAACAAAAATTAGAACATACCCAGCTGAACAATGCGTAAAGGAGAAATAAATATAAGATTTTTAAAGAAAAAAATCAAGAAAAAAAAATATTTCAAGTTTAAAAGATTTTTTTTTAATTTTTTTTTTATCAACATTTGATTGCTTTTTAACATGTCATGTACAGTTTCTCCATAGAGTTCGTCGACAGACTTCGCAGGGATTGTTTTCATATAGTGATGACAACGCAGTCATTGATGCAGTTCTTCCTCTTGTGGGCGGAGGATACATGGAGTTGCATGCAGTTTGAGTTCTCACCGCCATGGCGCTGGCAGACACACGTTTCCAGATCTGTCATTAGTTCATATCTTCAGCTGTCTTGTATTTATTCTTGTTATTTTTGTGTTATTCTCATAGCGAGAAGATGATTCCTCTTGGAAAGGAAATCGGTCGTATCAATGTATTAAAAATTCAATTATGTTGCATTAAACAGTTTAAGCAGATGCACGGGCTTCATGAGTGATTTTTTTTTCTTTAAAAGTAGTTTTTGATATTCTATGGAACGATTCTGAACAATTTTTAGACTGTTTCTTGCCTTGGTGGGATGCATAGATTGATATTGTAACACATTGCCATGGTGCATAGCGATAATGTAACGGTAGGGTTAGGATAAAGAGAACTCATGCAGTGGATTGTTTGAAGGACTAGAGGTATCGGGTTCAATTTACCTCGTTAAGGAGTTAAGAATTAGGTGAATGAGTTCGAGTAGAATATAGCGGTGTTAGGCAGTGAAGCCAGAAGGGGAGAGGACTGTTTTGTAAACAAGGGAGGAGAGAAGAAGGAACGTGTCGCCATGCAGTCCGGCCGCAACAGAGAGGTGGCAGGTGGGTCTGACCTGCGGCATTCGGTACCCCGACGTTGTTGGTTTTTAGCGATTTCCCGATCAATGCAAGATCAATAAATAAACTACAATGTTAATAAATAAATTACAAAATAAATAATGCTGGATAACTAGATTAAGAATACATAGAGCTTTAATAGTAAAAGAAAATATATGCATGTATGGGACATAATAAGGAATATATCTTAAGCCGGGGTTATAAAAGAAGTAGATAATAAAGATATCATGTCACTAACACTAAATAAACATTATAGTGGCGTTCTAAGGCACCTGAACAATACAGAATCCGTCGAAAATAGCACACAGTCTGTGGAAGTTCTCGGGAGCGGTGATATGGGTCAGAGTCCAGTACACACTATCGGTCAGTCTAAGTGCAGTCTCTGGCCGAGCGCAGGTAGGCTAGAAGGGACCGTCGGCTTCGGTTTGCAGCAACACACTTTCACTTCACAAGTCCGAGGTCCCTTTTGAAGAACGCTCATTCGATGCAACGGGTCTTCCTTAATGCGAAGTATCGCCTCATATTTCGCAATGGTGAAGAACTCGCAGAACCCTCTAGACGCAAAAAAATCCTCGATGCTACGAATTATTGGTGGATCTTCTTAGCGGACCTTGCTTTCTTAGTTCCTTTTAAAGATGGGCCAAGCAGCCTTCGCTAGGCACAGAGACTACCTTCCTTTGATAGGAGCAAGCATTTGAAGGGCAGAAAATAACTTTCCGCCTGCCGTTCTTGGATACTTCCTTCACACCGTGTATTTTACTGTTCTCCTATAGTGACGTCACCCAATGGAGAAGACGCCGGCCTGTCTGTGAGTACATCTGCTGACAGGCCGAAAGGTAGAAGGAGCAAAGAAAGGCAATTTAGGTGATGAAAAGCGAAGTTGAAAATAATAAAGAGGATCTGAAATGAGAAAAGAAAGTTGTGCAAAATGAGTGCCAGTGAGAAGGGAGATAGAGGGAGCATCACAAGGAATCTGGAGAACAACTGTTTCATGAATGCAAGGGGCTAAGCGTTTAGATAGATTGGAGAAATAAAGAAATAAGAAAATATTTCCAAAAATTTTTCATACAAGAGTGACAAATACAAGTGAAAATAAAGGTTAGAAAAGGAAGAAAGATGTAGCGAACCTTGGGTCGTTACAATATCTTTAATGGGGTGCGTAAGTTCTTTTATGGTTGTAAATGGGGTAGTTGAAATCTCAGAATGGGCATTTGCTGGAATGTTGAAAGAGAAAAAAATTTCTCAGAATATGCGAGCATTAACGATACTGGCAGAAAAACTGTTGTGACCATTTTTGAAAGAGAATATCGTTACTAGTTTTGATGCTAGGATAGAAAACTTAGAAGAAAAGCATGCCCAAAGCCAGCCATTTGTTTGTGAGTTTGCTGCTTTATTAAACCAGTCCGCCTAATAATGAATTTCGTGAGAGCAGAGAAAGAAGGAGATTGGTGTCTTCATCCTAGGAGTGTAGTAGAAATTTTGCTGCATTTTACTGCTGTTGGGCACTGGAATTATTTACGATATGCTTCTGTTTGTGTAATGTCCATGGAAAAAGATGCCACAGAAGTGTATAAACCATTTTTTGTAAGGAGAGCCTGTAATGAGACACAGAAAGGATTGTTGGAACGGAATATGATTAGATATGATGTTTGAAACAACAATTATGAGATGCAGGCTTGAGGAACCTCTTTGACTGGTGTGACACTGAATAATGCATGAGTAAAACGTTGGGCTTTAAGTATGCTTGTGGCGAGCCAGCTAGAGAATGATCTATGTGAAACAGAAGGGCCCTGAAGAATTGAATTTTCACAAGGAAGAAAGCCGAGGAAGAATTAGTCGTGATGGTGGAGAAAGAACAAAAATAAGGATAAAGTTAGAGTTATATATACAGCCTTAAAATCAATCAGAACATCCTGAAGGACTGGTTAACACCGTGTCTGGAAAAGTAGCATCCAAAGGACAAGACACAGGAAAATGAGAACGATAACAGTGCGGAAATTTAAAAAGTCTCCATAGTGGGCTTTATGCTACTATTCAGAAATCGGTTTTGACCATGGATGAGAAGAAAGAGTAAATGTCAGATTACAATGCGGATGAATACTACACTTTTCAGTATCATAGCCCTTCCTGCAAACAAAGATGTAAAAATGCTATTACCATCTCTTAGATATGAAAAATGAAGTCTGCATAGTTTTACCCAACCAGCAAGGACATCAATAGATGTCAAGCAACAGTATCAAAATATGATAACATACTTTGAAGTCATTCCGCTTCTCATACCTTCTCTCGTTGTGATTCTGTCGCCTCACTCTATTGACTAGAAAAGAAAAGTGTCTTTTGAAGAGTGTCTGTGAAACAGCTACAGAAATTGAATCATATTGAATATGACTGAAGTAATAAAGGAATGTACAACATTCATTTCTGCATGCTACGGCATACAGACACTGTTGACATGAGAAGCAAAAAGATTGGTCCAGCCCAGCTATGAGCTCTTCCATTTTCTTCATTTACTCTCAGAAACAAATGCTTTGCAGAAAATGTTGGGCGTGCTCACTTCCAAGCTATTTTATGGTTATCTGCAAATGATCCTTTAATACAATGTATAGATTCAGCATCGTTTTAATCGTTCTCTGTTTCTGGATGTATTATATTCGTTTCGCAAAATCCCCTAAATTTT
>JAFIDM010038395.1:0-10041 GCA_023159025.1 Thereuonema tuberculata | reverse complement strand
TGTAGACCCTCAGTATATGCTTATTATGCATGGTGTTCATTGATGATAACCCCTATACCATTGCATGCGAAACACGAATCTAGCTTTTTTGGACCTAATTGTTTTTTGATTGAAACCATCCTAATCCCTTTCTTTCCAAAATCATGAGGATACCTCTGATACAGCTTTTAATTTATTGTTTTAATTTATTTATACACACTATTTGGTTTAGGTGCTAGACTGTGGTGGTGGTCGGAGATTTTTCCAAAGTTATTATTTTCTCCTCCAGACAGGCTTTAGTGTTCACCCAGTACTCTATAAAATGGGTACCGACTTTCTTACTCGGAGTTTAAACGCAGACCAATATTCGATCTCAATTAGTCCCGTTGGTTGAGAATGGCTGGGAGCCTAAACCTGTCGCTTCACATCAGTTGCAATGAAGTTGAACTTAACACAATTTATTACTACTTCTTGCTGAAAAGTCTTCAAATCTTCAAAATAAAACAAAAATAAATGTATAAAATCATACATTTATTGAAATAAATATCTCTTAATTTTCTTAAAAAAGATAAATATTAATAGAAATGAAGGTGTTAATGTAAACAAATTTATTGTGGAAATGGCCAAAGAGTTTAACAATATATGTATTTCAAATTGTAAAAATAAGGTGAAAATTAAAGAATTAGGAGAATAGCATTTGTAAGTATTGTTGTAACAATACAATTTCATGAATGTCTCATATCTGTATCGTTTTCCTCTACTTGTTTGTAACGTATTGTTGTTGTTTTTCGGCTTTGAAAAAGAAAAGAAGTCATGTCTTTTCGAAAATCAGGAGATATTTATTTCAATAAATGTATGGTTTTATACATTTATTTTTGTTTTATTTTGAAGATTTGAAGACTTTTCAATAGATAGAATGTCTAGAAGAGGGAGAATTAAGAAGACTTATGGTTATTACTGCTTCGTTCGCACAAGAATTGTAAGTCTTACCCTCCTAGTAAGTATCCTCCTTTTGAACCTCCGGATGAATCTTCTTGAAACTGGAAATGTATATTTATGAACAAGAGACAATCTAAATTTTATATTTAAC
The DNA here is from genome assembly GCA_023159025.1 of Thereuonema tuberculata. Lineage (NCBI taxonomy): Eukaryota > Metazoa > Arthropoda > Chilopoda > Scutigeromorpha > Scutigeridae > Thereuonema > Thereuonema tuberculata. The sequence continues at coordinate 8,972 of JAFIDM010038395.1, read as the reverse complement.
TAGCAGCAAAGCCTGTCGGACGACAGGCCAAAAAAAATCTGAAAAATCATTTTATTATCAACTATCAAATATAAAGTAAATGTAATCTAAATACTGTGCTAATTTGTGAACGGCCAAAATGGTTTTGAGTTTCGAAATCAGCGTAAACAACTGACTAAGTATGCCAAATTTCATTAAAATGGATGCAGTTATAACAAAGCTATTTGGTTTTGAACATGTGTTTTGTTAGAATTTCAGTTGTCGAGGTCAGTTCCCAAGAATAAAATTTCATGGAAACAACATGGAATGACACAATGAACTAATATTTTTATCCAATTTGAGTACACTTGATTCAATGGTACAATTGAGAATCTATCTTAATTGCTTAATTATATCGATTTACAGACAGACAGACAGACAGACAGACGAAGTTAGCCAATTTATATATATATATGTATATTTGATTTGAATTTTTTTTTTAATGTTTATCAGACCTATTTAGATGTACTTCTTATCTGTACACCTGTAATACAGGTTCTGAGAGTTTAATGTAAAGGATCATTTTCCACCCAAAAAGAAAAACGAAATACCAACCATATCTAAAGTTTAATTTATCTAATAGAATAGTATATACAGTAAAACCTCGTTAAGTCGTCACTCAAGGGACCAAACATTTTTGACTTCTTAAGCGGAGTGACGACTAAGGCGGAGTGGGAATTTTTGAAAAAAAAAACCACACAAATAAACACTGAAATACAGTATTTTTATGAATTGCTGTAGGATTCGGTGAAATAAACACGATTTTCACAAATCAATATATGCAAATGAATGAATGGAAAATAATAATAATAATATTAAGAAAACACTTGCTTAAAAATTTATGGTTACCACATTTTAATTGTTTTAAAAGAAAGGCAATCTCTATCTTTGAAACGTTCCAGCTAACCATTGCTGCCGCCGAAATCTTCAATGTTCATCTCCTTAGCAATTTCCATGCTTTTTCTCTGAGAATCACGGCAGAAATCGGCACATTTTGCGATCTGGGAGGTTTTAGCCATCGAACTAAAACCTCCTCGATCTCGTCAAACTTCGATTTCTTCATTCTCTTTCTTTTGTCTTTGCAGTCAGCTTCTACAATTACTTGTTTTGATGATCATTTAATGTAGTCCTTGGAGTATGGTGTTCTTCGGCAAAAGCTGTTTTCGAAACATTTGATTTTTCAAAAAGTGCAATTAAATCTTTTTTTTTTCTTTAAAAGATAACGAGTTAAGTTTTCGTTTCCCTGGCATTTTAAAAACGTAATCGAACCACGAAATTCCAAGAGAAAAAATAGCCCTTATAGCGGGGCTTACTCATGAAATGAAGTCACACTCAGGAGCTGTCATGAAAAACGTCTACACTCGACAGAATCGCAGCGAGAATTGTGCTTTAAACGATTAGCAGCGAGATTCCAAGAAACCAAATCCTCCGAAGGGGTAGAAAAGGAATGAAGTGACAGGCGTGGTCGAAAATTTCCCGTAAAGGCTTGGCTTTCTTCAAGTGAAGGGACGGGGCTGAAAAGACGATCGCATGCAAAATGAAGTACAAAGATGCTTTTGGCCATTGTTTTGTGTGACGAGTTACCCGGAATAGAACGAAATTTGGTGGCGGTTAAAATAGGGTTATTTTACATTATTGTGTGTGAGACCTTGTCGGAACCAAAGGAAAACGATGACTTAAACTTAACAACGGACTTAAACGACGTATCCAGGTGATGACTTAACGAGGTTTTACTGTATTATAATTTACGAAGAAAATCTTATTTTCATTAATTAAAACAAAAGAACAATAACGATTTAACCGTGCCTTGATTAACGTAAAAGAAGACAAAAGAAAGTTAAATCCTTTTTTTGTTTACATTATTTATTGAGAAAGGTTTTTTGGAATGTTTTATTTAAATTCCTTTGGTGACTGGAGGTTCCCAGGCCGGGAATTTGATGCTCCTTTGTTGATAATGATAGGCATTAACCATATATGTTTATAAAAAAACTAGTTGAAATTTTCATGAAAGTAAAACAAATACTACATTTTTGAAATACCGTGAAATTTTTCAAAAACACATGATTGAAAAAGATGTTCTAAGCTCATTCTTTAAAAGGAATAAAATGTATAAACCCTGTTATATAGTGTTATAGCAATTATACAGCGCCACAGCGCTGACCGAAAGACCATCGTTATACGATTCTTGATGTTTTAATATCAACATGCTTTCCTGGCACTTTCGGCGAAATAAGTTAACCCCCTGCCATAAAATAATAGGCTCCTCCAAATTGTGCCTATGAGATAGTGCCCCACAATGCCTTACAGGGACATTGGAATTATTTCTAGTTCAATTTTTTTTATTATTCAGCAAATGAATAGTTGCAAAAGTTTATAATAATTTGAGTATACTTACGTATTCTTTTTTTTGCTTGTTTTTGAATTAATATTTTTGGATTGATTTAAAATAATTAAAGATAATTTTTTTTTGTATAAAATTTTAAGTAAAAATTGAACAACGCACCAACATTAAATCAACTAATTTTTCTTTTCAAAAGGACAATTGTTAGTACTACAAAGTTTATTTTATTCTTGGCCAATATTTACCATTTGTTATTCCCATGGGATTTCCTTTTTTGTCTTTTTTTTTTAAAAGGGCTGGTGCGCACGATTTGAAGAAAACTTAAAATTCTTTTAGGAACTTTTTTTTTTTATTATTTTTTTAATTTTTTTTATATAGCCTAGTGAGATCAGTTGTCAATTGCTTTATCTCTGTTTTTCTCATGATAAAATTTTTTAGGGTTTTTTTTTATTCTACCTTGTTTTATTAAAAATAATCCAGTTTTTATTTTCTTTTTCCTGTCATTTTTTTGTTATAAATATTATAATAAATCCAGGAATGCACAACTGCAGTTTTTCTTTATTTTAACGTTATATTTACAAATTTCCCATAGAAAGCCTATTATCCGAACTAATTAATTAGTTCCAATGTAATTCGGTTAACAAATAGCTCTGAATAATTAACCGTTACAAAGAATCTTCATCGTTATTAGACCTAAAATTGTTTGTACATAAGCTTATTGCTACATTAAGTTATTGTAGAAAAAGTTATTGTATTTTGAAATATGAAATATTATAAAAAATTATTGACCTTGAAATTGGTTTGCAAATAATAATCACAATTTTTTTGAAGACACACTTAAAAAAACAAACATGTGAATATAATTTTGTGCTAAGCATAAATTTAAGGGCGATCCATAAATCCCACGCGGAAACCCAAAGGGAGCAAGTGCCTCGGGCGGCAAAATGGGATTGAAAGAGTTATTTATTATTGCATTTAATAGTGAAAAACAGCTAAAGGGGCAGCATGGGGCTGACTTGCCCCCTCTGATAAACTTCCTAGATCCGGCACTGAAAGTAGGGTACACGAGGCAACTTCGTGGCAAGTTATATGGACTACTAGTTGTTAGAGCGCCTTTTGAGCACAGTTGGTAGCGACTTTCTACCAACTTTTAGTTAGCTAACTCTAATTGGTGGTGTGGGAACAACTTTGTGAGTTGTTGGGAAAGTGGCCAATCATAGGGCAGCGTTGGAACAGTCACTCCTGACGTTACGCTTAGGTGACCAGACGTCCCGCTTTTGGCCGGACAGTCCCGATTTTTAACAATTTGTCCCGCGTCCCGCGGCGTTTTAAAAAAGTCCCGATTTTTGGAAAGAATGCACGACAAGCTACGGAACGGCGGCTGAACGGGAAGAGAATATAAGGTTTTCGGCGGCCATAAAAATTAGCAAAATAATATTTAAAATATTAAATTTATAAGCTGTCTGACATTAAAATAATAAATAAATAAATAAATACCGGTAAATAAATAAAATAAATAAATAAATGAATCGAAAAAAACCAACTTTTGAAAGTATCGTTTGTGGAAGGAGGCAAAGCTAAGTTCACTGATAAGAATGCTCTATGTGATTAGTAAACGTAGTATCATTTTTCTCCTCTTCTTTCACACAAAAAATTTATTTCAAAGAAAAACATCAAAATGGGGGATGTTTAAAAAAACATCAAAATTTTTTAAAAAAACACCTCACATAATTAATGGACGCCCCCAAAAGATGGAAAAGGGATGGTCACATTTATTTTTGTCTTTCCGATTATAAATTTACTCGGGTGACCTTAATTTTATAACATTTTAATTACTATTTTCTGATGATGTACTCAAAAATCGTCAAACATTTTAAATAATTTAAATAATTTTATTTTTATTCAAAGATATATTCTGAATATATTCGAAATAAGGCCGCCAACAAAATAGTTACAGGTCGTAGCTTTTATTACAGTTGTTACCCATGGATATTTTTGCATCGTATTTTGTCTGAATATTTATCAATCAATGGTCATGCAGATTATTGTCTATTGTTATTAATTACGTAATGAAATGTTGCATTTGTTTTCTTGCCAATTATAAGATAAGAATGCTAGGATATTTAATAAGTTAGGATGCAGATGATATGTGACGTCGTTTAAGGAACTCATCTGCGGGAATGTAGCGAAATTAAGTTACATAGAAAATTTCTTTTATAAGTATTGCGATGTAATAAGATGAAATCGTTCATAGCTACTGACGTAAGAAAATTTCAGGTATTATTAAAAAAAAAAAGTATATATAAATGATATCTGGGTTTATTTGTTGCGATTTTAAATTTCTGACTCTCTGGCTTCTCAATTATTCTTATATTATTAATCTCACACAAAATCTATGAATGCCTTTTGGGATCTAGATGTGGACTTAATAATAGAAAAACCCTAAAATGAGATTTGCTTGTCAAACACAGAAAAGAAAAAGTTTTCTTCCGATTCCAAAGTATTCGTATTTGTTCCTTCGATTTCTTTTATTACTTGTCATGTGTAATTTTAACCTTTAAACTTTAAAATATGTTTTGGAATTTTTGAAACAATGGCTTTGAATTATTTATATTAATAAAACATTTCGATAATTAAAAGAAAGTTTTGATCATTTTAACTGATATAAATCACGTCTTTGATTTTGAAGATTTTCAAACATTGATTTATCATTAATTATTGAGAGTATTATTCTTTTTATCAATAAATTAAAAATGAACTTAGATAAAGTAGATTAATCGATCAACCTAAAATTGGTTTTTGGCTAAAAACCAAATAATAACGTTAACATTGGATGAAGACAATTTAACTTTCAAACAGAGTTCAACAGTTTTTTCCTAATTACCATAAAAGTTATTAACTATTACAAAATTAATTTTAATCAACGAATACATGACCCTTTCCAAATGAATTTTGCAGTTGAACATTAATATATTTTTATAGATCTGATTACGTATTTGTATTTACACCAATTACTTAGAAGAATTGACTTTAATTCTTTAGTTTTGTTATTTTACTTTCTTCGAGTTAAAACAGGCTTTCTTTCTACAAAGCAAGATAATTAAAAAAAGACATATTTAAAAGAAATTGATAATAAAGTTCTGCTTTTAAAGCAAAAGTTCCACCATTTATTTTATCATTGATGATTTCAGTCATTGTATATGTTTAGAAACATGTAGGTTAAGTTCATGGATGTATTTTTGAGAAACAGACTTTATCCCAATTATCATTCCAGATAATGTTTAGTAGAAAATTCTCCAAATATTTAAATACAGAAATTGAGTATGTATCCTGGACCCAATGTAGCTACTTCTTCAGAGTTGTCTAGGTGCAAAATGGGTTTAGACATACTAAGTGAATTCAGTACGAGCATCCTTGAAATTACAATTGACCCTTTGAAATAAAACTGGTTTGAATAAATGAAATCTGTGCTCGAACTAATACTTGTTGTTCCTGTTAACAAGTTAAGCCTTTGAGTATCAAATTGTCGCGTTGTTTTATATTTGTGGGAAAGCTGTGAATTGATTTATTCATAAATGCCTTTAAACACTTTCAGTGTTTAACATTGATGAATTTCCTGTTTTTCCGCTTGTTTCTACACCATTTATTTTACAAATTATAATCACAAAACTAACAACAGTTCAACACAGTTATCTCTCAATACTTTCTGCAAATGTTGCGTTTCTGTTTTCACACTGTAACGATCGATTAAAACATTTTTACTAATAATTGTACTTCGAACTGCTAAGGCTTCATGATCATTACAATAAACATATAATGACATTTCAGAAACATAGTGACCTTCAAATTACATTTTTACTTTATATTAAATTTAAATAAACACAATTTTCATCAGATATTTCTGAAAAATGTTTAAACTATCAAAAAGTATTTGTTTGTTTTGAAATTACATTACCAATTCAATTTTTAACGCCTTAAATTACGCGAAAGCTCGATACAAATAATGATAAATTAAAATTTTCTCTAAAATATCAGATGTTAAGAAATGAGGGAGAAAATACAAAGAAAGTTTTCTGTGCTCCTTCATAGAACGACTAACAAACTTCATTTTAAGTTAAAAGAAATTATCAGAAATATTTTTTGGTTCAGGCTATTTCCAGTTTAGGAGGGGCAGGAAAATGATGGCAATTAGACAAAATCTCGCTTGTAATTATTGAATCAATTATTTTAGAACGATTATGATATCCATTATGGCCACTTACCAGAGTTCTTCAAATAGTGCAAAATGGGGTCTAGATTTACTAAATGAACTTAATGCAGGCTGCATTTGAAATTGTTCTTGACCTTTAAATTACAACGACTTGGAATAAAGTAGTTGTTGGGACAATCTATAGTAGTGTCTCTTGTAACTTCTGCGTAGGTGTTGGATAGATTGAAATTGATTTTGTTTTTATGAAAAAACATGAATTGACTTCATCTATTTACTTTGAATTACACTTATTTTTTATATTTAAAAATTTTGTAATGATTCAGTATTTTGTAAGGATTTAGTAAAACCTCAGTATTTTCAAGATTAAATTATTTTAAAAATTAAATCGTATATTGTTAAAAACATAAAGCAGTTTTTAAATATATTCTTGCTCTACAGTAAAAAAAAAGAACTTCTAGTATTTTGATATTTTGAATTATCTAAAATTCCTTATTCTAATCATAATCTTATTTTACTTAATAGAGAAATAAAGAGAATAATATACAGGGTGTTTCAAAAATACACGGCATAATTTCAGGTATGTATTTCCCACATGTAGACAATCAAAATAGTTCATTACAACATATGTCCGGAAATGCTTCATTTCCGAGTTATGGCCTTCACAACATTGAAAATCACCGGAACGTTTTTCGTATTTACAGATGAAGCACAGTTCACACGAGATGGCATAACAAATTTCCACAATCAGCATGTATGGGCGTATGAAAACCCAAATGCAACTGTTGTATCTCATCACCAGGTGCGGTTCTCCCTCAACATGTGGGCCGGTATCATTGGTGATCGATTAGTTGGACCCCATGTACTTGTAAACAGACTTACGGGGCAGGCGTACACAAACTTCCTGGAAAACACCATACCTCATGTTTATGACGACACTCCACTGATCGATCGTCAGCACGCTCACTTCTTGCATGACGGCGCTCCTGCACACTTCAGTCGTACGGCTCGCCGGTACTTGGATCGAACGTTTCCTGATCGATGGATAGGTAGAGGTGGCCCAATTGCTTGGCCTCCACGCTCACCTGATCTGAACCCTCTCGATTTCTACTTGTGGGGCCATTTAAAATCATTGGTTTATTCGTCTCCGGTGCCTGATTTGGAATCCCTTCGGAATCGAATTGTGGCACGTTCTGAGGACATACGCAACATTCCTGGAGTGTGGGATCGTGTTCGCAGGTCATTGAGACATCGATGTGAGGTCTGTATTCAAGCAGGAGGTGGTCATTTTGAACATCTTCTGTAATGGCAACGACCGGCGGAACGAAAAACGTTCCGGTGATTTTCAATGTTGTGAAGGCCATAACTCGGAAATGAAGCATTTCCGGACATATGTTGTAATGAACTATTTTGATTGTCTACATGTGGGAAATACATACCTGAAATTATGCCGTGTATTTTTGAAACACCCTGTATATACCGTATTGGCCCGAATATAGCACGACCTCAATTTTTCGAAATCATTTCAAGAAAATCAAAAAAATGAAAATAAAATTAAAATGTAGGCTACAAGCAATTTTTATTTACACTACAATACAACTGACAATGAATGAATAGCCTAAAATTTCATTTACGTGTATAGTATTTTTTGTTCTTTCACCTAGCGGCACTTAGAGGATTTTCGGGATATTATTCTAATCGAAATCCTCAGGAACGCAGAATGAAGTTAGTTGCATTGTAAAAAATTACAATAATTGTAAAAATGATCGTAAATTATGATGATTAAATAAATGAGAAACGAAGCTGAACTATCAGACAGCTGATAAGAGAGCGGCGCGGGAGGAAATGCGCGAAAGGCGATGCGCGGGAGTTGTATTGCAGGTGGTCTACGTTCAGGCGCTATTTAAAATGTTCACCCGGACATCCAATTCAAGAAAGAGGAGGAGGATTCTCTTTTTAACAGTATTCCGATTCTTGATATGTTAATCCAACGAAAGGATCAAACCATGCTTACTTCAGTATATCGTAAGCCCACGGCTCTTCCCATAATGACCAACTTTAATTCCTTTTGCACAATGTCTTATAAGATGAACAATATTATTATGGTCATCAACCGAGCATTTGAAATCTTTAGCCATTACCATCTTTTCCAACATGAAGTTCATAAAATAAAGTATATCTTCCAGGCCAATGGATACCCCAAGAGTTTTGTAAACAATCATATCATCCGGCTCACACGAAATCTTTATCTTATAACAAAAAGTATGTGTCTATAACCTTCCACCCGGTTCTATTTCGGGTTTTATCCAAAATGCTACAACCCTACAATATTGCGTTAGCTTCTCCCAGCCGCCATACCCTGCAAAAACTATGCAGTAAATTAAAAGTTACGAGCCCTCGCGGTGA
>JAFIDM010038394.1:0-10042 GCA_023159025.1 Thereuonema tuberculata | reverse complement strand
GATAAGACGACAGGTTTTTGATGATATGGCCTTCTAAAGCGATACAGTATTTTTAAAATGGAATAATGAATCGTGTGAAGGTAAATCAGTTGACTCTTCGCGTGAATTGGTTTAATTAACTTTGATATTTTTTTTTCCAATCTTGTTTGTTGGAAGTCGTTAGACCACCAAACTTGATGCTTCAGAATTTAATATTTAAATCTTGATTCCAAGAAGCTCTTTTGTAGGCTTTCAGTTTGGAATACTTTCTTTGTCGTTTTACAAAAGATATTGAATTCCTTTTTTAATTCTTTGTGAAACAGTGAATACATAAATTACAGACAATAAAAGATTTATTCAATAATTCATAAGATTAAAATTAGTCAACTTCAGTCAATGGAATTAATTATTTTAAGAAAAAGGAAAATTTGTACTATTTATATTAATTCTTATAATTTAAATATAAAGTCTGTCTTTTGTGCAGTTTTAACAACCTCAAAAAATTAAAAAAGAATTAAGAAAAATAATAAAAAATATGAAGTAATAATATTTTAATAAAAAATAGGTTATAAGTTTTTTAAGGACTTCTTGTGACGATACAGCTCAGAAAAAAGCTAAGAAATTAGATCATAAATTAAAAACAATATCGAGAAGAAAAAAAAAAAGCTTAATATTTTACTTTTATATTTTCTGAAAAAGATAAAGAAAAAAAAAATATTTTTGTTCAAAGTTCAGCCTGCGCACAAGCATAAAAAGTTAAAAACACTAAAAAACTTTAAAATTTTAAAACATGAGAGGTCCAAAGCTTTCGCCTCCAAAGCTTTCGCCTCACATTAGATGTGAGTATCTCGCATCTAATTATGTTTTTTCCCTCGGTTCTCTCTCTCTCTCTGTATATATAGTACACTAAATATATAAAATAGTTTTATAGTCCTAATTCCAGCACTCAATCTTCGTAATGGCTAACGCGATATTTTCTGGGTAATTTCAGGTGAAAATTTCACTATAGTTGGGGCACCCCTAGCTTATATACAGATAATATAGAAACAGTTCGGGGTCCAAGTCACACCATGTGACTCTCACTTAGCATCTGAAAGTATCCCTCCGAGCTCACCTGATTCTTTTTCTCATATAAACAAGACGAACTGTCATTATCGCGACAGTTCTATTTCTATTTCATGTTTATTAATTTAAAAAAAAACAACAAAAACAAATTTAAAACTTTAATTGTTTTTATTTTTTAAGAAAAATATATTAATGCAATTGTAAATATAATTTTCAAAAAAATCAAAAATTAAAGAGAATAAAAATTTAAAAAAAAATAAAAATTCTTTTAAAAATTGAATTTTACCTTACTCAAAGAGTAAAATTTCATTAAAATTATTATAAATAAAAATGAAGGAATAAAAAGGGATAAAAACGCACTACAAAGAAAATCACTGAGGTATAACTTTTGCAGTACAATTTTGCAGTACTTTTTGGAATATCTGATACCGGGAATCCAGGTCAGTCTGTTTCAAGATTATTACCTTTCCTCAGCTGGAAACACCCAGTGTCTGCAGCTCAGTGATATCAAAGAAAATATAAACAAAAGACAAGTAAACATAGGAATGGCCTATTTTTACAAATGTTTCATTTTGCTTGTTTAGTTTTTTTTTTTTTTATAACATAAATTTTAGCTGAAAAATATTGAAGTAGATTGTAATAAATATTATATTTTCTTGTTAAAGATTTTTAAACAAATGGAATCTTTATTCTGAAAAGAAGTTTATGTGAAATAAAAAAGCCAGTGTGAAGTCCTCGTAAATCTGTAGCCTTGTTTGGTATTAACTTTCGAAGCTCGTTTCTTCCCGGGTGTAGAAAACACGCTCCCTTTCTTTGAATTCGCTCTTCATTCGGTGAATAGACTCATTACCAAAAAAAGCTACAGCCCCTAGAAGGAGTTGCCCGATTGTAATGAAATTTCGTTTGCAAAGACATTGGGACCGCCCATGCAAATGATTAAACTTTGGTGTCCAATGAATGAATAGCGAGAGCTACAGCGCATCGGAACTGCGCAGTCAGCAGGTGTATATAAGAAGCGATTCTCAATCTGATGGTCAAAATTTCTGTTGCATTGCGAGTTAGAATACCTTTCAACGACTGAAAAACTGCCTCGCAGCAGGATTCGAGCTTATTACGTGCAACTGTCAGAGTTTGAAAGAGGTCGTATCATTGAATTGAAAGAGACAGGTTGGGCAAATTGGAGAATCGCTCGCCATATGGTTTTAATATTTTAAAAATTTAAAAAGTTTTTTTATTTATTTCTGGTTTATTTGTCTTCTTTCATTTGACTGTTAATACTTCGTGACGCTTGTGTTGCTCAGACAAGAAAAGCTAGTTCGTTACCATGGTTACCGATGGATATGCATTGTGGGTAAGTTGAGACCAAACAATAACTTTCGAAATTAAAAAGTAATTTTCTTACCATAAGATTGATTTCATTTTTGATGTTTTATTTGTTACATTTAAAAAGGTATCTGTGATTTTGTATGGCGTGCTTCGATAACTCCCCCGTTAGCAATAGGCAAGCAAAGGTTTGAATTTCTCGGCTGGCAATAGTTGACCTTTTATTGCAATGGGCTAACCTGTATGCTTCACTCGCAGCTCTTTCAAACATGTCATTAACGAAGCTATTTATTACATTCTTGAATCATGAAATCCCTATATCTAGGTGCACTTGCATCTTCATTTTCTAGATGTATTTAGAGAAGGTTTTCATGCGACGGAGCTTCTTCTTATTCCGTTTGACCTTGCCACTACATGAACTCAATGATGCCAAGGAAACCTTTTCATTTACATCTAGAAAATAAAGAAGCTGGTGCACCCTTATGAAGGGACTTCATGATTCTTCAGAGACGAATAGCTTTGGTATTATACGAAACTGCAAACAAACAAGACAATGACCCCTCATTTAAAAAACATCAAAGAACAATTCAAGAATAAAAGGGGTGAACAATCAGTCCACGCTGGCATTCCGCTTAGCTTTGTAGGCATTAATTTATTAAAACGTTAGTATATACAGTGAATACTCAATTAACCGTCACTCTTTTAACCGTCACTCTGTTATCTATCATCGTTCGCAAAACCTACTTCTCCTTAAAATACGGGACATTGTAGCGAGAAAGCTCGAACCTCGAAGAAACAGAAGATGACTGATTACAGCTTTAACATATAAACCTTATTATCTAGTACTGTTTTATGTGTTTAGTATTTTTATTTTCATTATTATTACACTCATTAACAAAAAAAAAGACACACCCAGAAGGAGTTGTCCGACTGTAATGAAATTTCGTATGCAAAGACATTGGGACAGCCCATGCAAATGATTAAACTTTGATGTCCAATGAATGAATAGCGAGAGCTACAGCGCATCGGAAGTGCGCACACAGCAAGTATATATAAGAAGCGATTCTCAATCTGATGGTCGAAATTTCTGTTGCATTGCGAGTTAGAATACCTTTCAACGACTGAAAAAATGCCTCGCCGCAGGATTCGAGCTCATTACGTGCAACTGTCAGAGTTTGAAAGAGGTCGTATCATTGGATTGAAAGAGACAAGTGTGCAAATCGGAGAATCGCTCGTCATATGGGTCGAAGTGATGCGGCGATTAGAAGATGCTGGCAGGAATGGGTGGACAATGGCAGATTTCAGCGTCATGAAGGTAGCGGTCGACCTAGGGCCACAGCAGAGCGGGAGGATAGAGTGATTGTCAGATCAGCTGTCACAGCGCCTGAATCATCGTTATCAACCATCAGACGTGCGATCCGCACACGAGTGTCCACCATGACCATTCACAGAAGGCTGAGAGAGCGACATCTTCGCTCGTACCGATCGCTACGCCATCTGCCACTCACGTCTGCACACTGTCAGGCCAGATTACAGTGGTGCTTGGCTCGATCCGTTGGAATGATGCTGACTGGGGACGTATAGTGTTTAGCGACGAATCCCGCTTCCAACTGTGTCCTGACGATCGTCGCAGACGTGTCTGGAGACGCCCAGGACAGCGTGCCGATCCTGCTTTCACTATTGCACGCCACACAGGCCCTCAACCAGGAGTTATGGTCTGGGGTGCCGTTTCCCTTGATAGCCGGACCCCTTTGGTCGTCATTAGTGGCACACTTACAGCACAGCGGTACGTCGACGACATTCTGAGACCTGTTTTGCTACCCTTCCTTTTGCAGTACCCTGGCCTTATTTTTCAGCAAGATAATGCCAGACCATATACGGCACATGTTGCTATGACCTGTCTTGCAGCTTGTGAAACACTTCCTTGGCCAGCCAGATCCCCACATCTCTCTCCAATCGAGCATGTCTGGGATATGAAGGCGACTGCATCCACCAGGGAATGTGGATGAAATAGCCCGACAATTGGAGCAAATTTGGCAAGAAATACCGCAGGAGACCATCAGGGAGCTATATCACTTTATGCCATGTCGTGTGGCAGCTTGCATTCAGGGTAGAGGCAGGTCAGCACCTTATTGAGCTCGTTACTTTGTAACTCTCTAACTTTGAAATAAATCATTCAATATGTCTGAAAGTTTAATCATTTTCTATTCTGTACATAATCTTCCTCTCCACCAATTTTTGTCTCCATCGGACAACTCCTTCTGGGTCGTCGTTTTTTTTGCTAATGAGTGTACTTGCTGTTGACACACACCTGTTAATTCAGCAACCATAGCTGTTATTTCATTCTCCGACTGATCCTGGTGCTTCTCTCTTAATTTGCACAAAACATTCAGAACCATGATCTTAGCAGCACATTTTAAGGGTTTTCCTGATTTATGTGTTTGAAGTATAGTACAATGGAGCTGTAAGACGCCATGTTAACTCAACTGTGAAGGTTCACGTGATTGGTTAATTAACGGATGACTTTTGAAACTCAAAAATATTTGAATTTTGGTCTTTGACTGTATAAAAAATTTTTGTTGAAAAATTACGAAATATTTAAAACGATAAGTTCTGTTAATTAATTTTTGACATTTTTACAACTTAAACTACGAAGTACTTTTCGAAGGTGTACGTCTTGTAACTGTTTTTGTATTCAACTACAGTCTACCTGCCACACCGCCATCATATTGAAGCATTGACTTAATACCTCCATAATTGAAATGTCTACCGTTTATTCGTAGCTAAACAGAATTCATTTTTTTATTAATACCTTATTTTTAAAAAGAATTACAGATGATGCAAATATCAATGCTGTAGATTATGATGTATGGAAAAATTTGAATAGTTCACATACAATCTAAATGCTACAGCATTGATAGTTGTTTAACATAAGGTGACCAACCGTCCTCCTTTTTGAAGCTCTGTCCTCCCTTGAGAAGTGTCATCCTAAATGTCCTCCTTTTGTAAATTCTGTCCTCCTTTTTGATGTTTGAAGAGTAATATGTCCTCCTTTTTCATATGTGAAGTTTAAAAGTTTTTTTTGGGGGTTGAATAGATAGGTTTATACCCCTGAAACCCCTGATTTAACATTTTTTTTTCTTCAAATTATTTTGCGTCCTCTTTTTCATTTTAGAAAAAATGGTCACCTTATTTAACATCATATTTAGAATGAGATTATATTTATTAAAATAACGACAATAAATAGCTATAAATTCATTATTATTTTAACATAACAAATTCATTTCTTATGGTCTACCATCTTGTTTAATATCTAACAATGCTTTTATATTGTCTGCAAAAAGATTTTGTCCTATTTCTCTCAATACCATCTGTTTTAGAAAATAGCATCCACAACTTTATACAAAGACATTTGCAACTTTTTACAAATATCAAAAATAATACTTTTATTTTTTAAAGTTGTTTGGACAAAATTTAAGTATAGTTACAATACTATTCCTTTAAATTCATTATTGCAGATCCATGCAGTTTTCATTGTTTCTCAGAATTCCTCAAGTATTCAATCAAAATTACGTTACAAAGCAGCAGTGTAACGCAGTAGTTCTTCCTCGTGGGCTTATTAGGAATAATGGATGTTATGAATTTTTCTTAGTCATCACTTATCTTCTACTTCATTATTAAACAATAATATCAAATTGTTTTGTTATTGTGATAGCCCTAAGCCTAATAAGGTAAGCTAAAAGAGTATTAGAAATATCTAAGTTAACAGTTTATTAACGAAATAACACTTTATATGTAACTATTTTTCTTTATTTCGATTCATGAAGATGAGGCGGGTCCTTTGAAATCATCATTAGTTAAGGGCATTTCAAATCATCTCTTTTTTTAACTAATGCAGACAAAATCTGAAATTTTAGATCCGAAACTGTTTAGGCTACTATAGAGAAATTATAATTCCTTGTTATTATTTGCCCATGTTTATTAACATTCATTTTTATTTAATTAAAAAAAAAATCCAATATTTCAAGATGGGCTGCTTTGTAGTGTTGTTTAATCTGTTAAAATCTTTATTATTATTGACTTTGCTTTAATTTAAAAAAATTAAAAAGGGTAGATTACTAGCAGTCCGATACATGTCTTTTGGTTGACAGTCTTCTGAAGTTTCTTTGATTTCTGTTAGGTTCAATAGATTCTTTACATTAAGACGATTCCTTTAACATTCCTTTTTGCTAGTATTTATGTGGTATTTATATCTTTGAAATACTGATTGTTTTTTAAATGAAATAAAATGAATTTCAATAATCATGAGGAAATAACAAAAACGAATTTATAATTGCTACATATTTAATGCTTTCATATTTAAAATTTCAGATTTTTATCTGCCTTAGTAAAAGAAGTTCTGAGGTGATTTGAAATGACCCTTAACTAGTGGTGATTTGAAAAAAACCTTGACTCCAGCCTCACCTTAAACGGTAAATAGAAATCATGAAACTTGTCTTAAAGCTTATAAATGGGGTTTTAAAACTTATATTATCTTTGGATATATTTTTAAAAACCGTATAGGCCTGAATTGAGCTTTTAATTACATTATAAATATATTACATTATATTATAAACTACCCTTTACTTATCAAAACTGATCATTACAAATGTAGTCAATAACTTAAAACTTTATGATACCGTATAGCGTAGAGTTAAAGCATTTTGTTTAATAGGAAGTTGTAGTTTATTACATAAATCATGGTCACGAAATATATTCTTATTCTAGATATATTTTCCATAAAAGGATAACATTTATTTAGGTCTTTTATCCGTTTATACTGGAGACAAACTTATGAAACTGTTCCTATAAGACAATCGTGATGTAATTTTGATTCAGTTTGGCAGTTAGTGAAATTCATTGATCAATTTTAAATTTCACAATATCTTTTTTGGTGTATATGAGTTCAGTAGCGTTGCCAAAACTACTCAAGAATTTACTCAATTTTTTTAACGTCCTTTTTTAATGTAATTACGTAACAATTCAATTTAGCCACAATGGATTTTAGAAAATGAAGTAAATTGGAAGTTTGATTTGGCCTATAAAAAAACAGATTGTATAGCAAAAACATGTAAGTCTTATTGCCTGGCTTGTTTGTTTTTTAATAGCCTGATATTCATAACGTTTTAATATATACTCATGGACAAAAAAATTAGCGCACCAAGAAATAATTGCGGGATCGTAACGAAACTTGCAATGAAGGTACATGTCGGGGAGATATGCAAATGATTAGAAATGCAGCGTGATTGCGCATTACGTATAGCCGGTAGAGGACGTTGAACATCGTTCTCGGTGGAGTATAAACAGGTAACCCAAAGCTTGTTTGAGTGTGCTAAATCATTTACAAAGGAAGAGCTAAGGTAGACATGCCATTACGTTGTGTTCGAAGACAGTATACGCAGTTGTCGCAGTTTGAGAGAGGGAGAATCGTCGGGATGATGGAAGCTGGGTGGTCAGCTAGGCGAGTAGCTCGTCAATTAGGCCGCTCTGATTGTGTTGTGAGGAGGTTTTGGGACCAGTGGACCCGAGAGATGTCATGTACACGAAGACCAGGCTCAGGACGCCCTCGACAGACCAGTCGTCGAGAAGACCGCCACATAGTCAGAAATGCACGCATACAGCCAACTGCTTCATCGGCCGCCATCCAGGCACAGGTAGCACCTTCACTAGGGGCCCTGTGTCTTCTAGAACCATACGAAGGCGCCTCGCTGAAGGACAGTTGGTATCGCGGCGCCCATTACGTGTGCTGCCCTTGACGCCCACCCATCGACGCCTCCGTTTGGAGTTTTGCCGCGCTCGAGGAAACTGGACTGCAGCGGAATGGAACCAGGTCGTCTTTAGCGACGAATCCAGATTCAATCTCGGCAGTGATGACAATCGTGTTCGTGTGTGGAGAGCCCGTGGTGAACGCTTCAATCCTGCCTTTGCTGTACAGCGACACACCGCTCCCACAGCTGGTGTGATGGTATGGGGTGCCATTGCCTACAATACACGATCACCCCTAGTATTGTTCCGTGGCACCATGACAGCCCAGCGGTATGTTCATGAAATCCTGCAACCACATGTGTTGCCACTCATGCAACGGCTCCCAGGAGCCATTTTTCAACAAGACAATGCTCGGCCTCATACGGCAAGGGTGTCACAAGACTGTCTCCGCACTATTACTACCCTTCCTTGGCCTGCCCGATCCCCAGATTTGTCTCCAATCGAGCATATCTGGGATCATTTGGGACGACGAGTTGGGCATCCCACGAGTTTGAACGAACTAGAGGCAAGGTTACAGCAAATATGGAACGAAATGTCTCAAGACATCATACAGAACTTGTTTGACTCAATGCCCGATCGTATCGCATCGTGCATTCGCGCTAGAGGGGGTCCAACGGAGTATTCACTCCTCCGTTCTTTTGCCTTTTTCTCTGAAATAAATTATCCTTTTTCTTTGATTTTCTAATCATTTACTTATATCAAAGTAGTCGTTACGTATGTAAATTTTCGTTTCATTTTGACGACTCCTTCTTGGTGCGCTAATTTTTTTGTCCATGAGTGTATATAAGAGACAAGTTAAGAGATGTTCTGACCTTTTGGAATTAAATCCTTTTTCTTGTTGCTAATGGGTTAACTTCGGTATGCTGTGAATTTCAACCCTACAGTAAAAATTTTGGGATACTTACATATCACTAAATGTTAAGAGGAATGCCCCTTTTTTATTGGAAAACGTTATTACACCTCTAATTTTTGCTTTAACGTTGAAATGGTAATCTTATACTTAACATCTGTCTTGAATGTCAATAATCTTTCTTAAGATTTTTCTAATTTTTCTCGAAGATGAAAATGCCTTTTTTGTATCCTCATGGAGAGTAGCTATCACAGAATATGATTGTTTAGATTGCAAACCCCAACAGAAGCATTGGTGAAGAAAGAAAGGGCTAGAACAAAAAAAGCTTGTCCGTCTGTCTGCGTTCACGATAGCTCTAAAACTAAGTAACATAGAACGTTGATATTTTAGAGATAGATTGTTACAGTGAAGATCTCCATTGATTTTTATACTTATTGGATAAATAGATTGGTAGTTAAGGCCAAAACACTGTTAAAATGCGTTCTCAATAAAACGTCTTAACTATAGTAACTCAAGAACGCTGGTGAATGAAATTTTAGAAGTGGGTGTACGATTTTTACAAGGGTGATCCCTATTGCTATTAGTCAAATGGATAAGCAGCTAAAAACCTTCCATTTATTTCCCTTGTGTCTGTGATTAAGTAGCTACGTCAAAAGCTACTCTTCAAAGTTAAAACGCTCTTGTAGTAATGAGTCATTGGTAAGTAAGAAACTACGGAGAAAATTCGTCAACTATTTTCTTTAATTTCATTTTAGCAATTATTTATTAGCTGTTATTTCGAAAACTGGGTATTCGAAAATTGGCACAACAATTGTATCTTCTTATAATCAGTATACTCACTCTTAAGCAGTACTTCTAAAATACTACTTTCTGTAAAATTAAAAGTTCATGAAATACGTTGTCATTAAATATCATTGTTTTTACGATTTATTTCCTTCTTTCCTTATATTTTATTTTTATTTCTTTCTGGTTAATATTTTGAAGAGAGAAGAGATGTTCTTATTTTCAGAATGAGCACAG
>JAFIDM010038392.1:0-10043 GCA_023159025.1 Thereuonema tuberculata | reverse complement strand
GGGCCAAAGACAGAGTGTACTGGAAACAATTGATCTCCAACATCCAAAAAGGATAAGGAACTAGAAGAAGAAGATGGGGGAAGGAAAGAAGAGATAAGTCAAAAAGCAATATGGAGAGAGTTGTAGTCCCCATGGCGTAATGGATAAGACGTCTGACTTCGGATCAGAAGGATGCAGGTTCGATTCCTGTCGCGGATGTTTCATTGTAAACATTATTTGTATTTCCGATTCTCAAAGAAAATTCCTACGGACATACAGACAGAGAAATAAAAGATTTTAGTAATTTAGATTGCTACTTTTCAGTGGTTTCTAAGTTACAATGTTTTTTCAGTATTCTAGCTAATAGAAGTACTGCATCTTTCATTTTTATAGTAATTGTCAATTTTCAGTGACGTTTGAGTTACAAATATTGATGGTTTTTGAGCTGCAAATAGTGATTTTTTCGGTATTCCACCTCAAAAAAAGAATGCTTCTTTCTTTATTGACTCGGTTTTTTTACTCCAACATCTGCCGTGTACACGCACATATTTTTCAATATCACATAGAATTCGGTTAAGTAAGAAAATTTAAAATATTGCAACGTTCCGGCAATTATCGTTCTAATTGTCAGTTTCGAATTACAAATAAACTGACGGATGGGAAATAAATAAACAATCTTGAGATTCAAAAAAAAAAAAGATTGAATACATTCCTTATTGATGGGAGAAGGGAAAGGAGAAATAAGTCAAAAAATAATATGAAGAGAGTTGTAGTCCCTATGGCCTAATGGATAAGGCATCTGACTTCGGAGCAGAAGGTTGCAGGTTCGATTCCTGTCGCGGATGTTTCATTGTAAAATTTATTTCTATTTTCCATTCTCACAGAAAATTGCGCCGGACAGACAGACAGACAGATAGAGAAATAAAAGATTTTAGTAATATAGATTAAGTCAATCAATTAATTTTTTTTATTTAACTAGACGGCTATCTATCGTTTCGCTCCGGAAGCCTCACACATGTAACGGAAAACAACATTTTATTTATTTATTCAAAAGCACAAATTACATCTAGTAAACTAAAAATTAAAAATAAAAATAAATTAAAACTTTAAATTTTAAAGAAGACATGCAATACAATATTGAAATCCATTTGTAACAGTTGAGTAACAATATATACTTCTATTGCCTGGCAACGCGCGTGCGAACCTCAATTGTTACGTAATTCAATTGTTGCGGACTTATACACACAGGCTGTTTTTTTAATAATACAGTAGAGCTCCGATTATCCGCGAGTGCCGCGAAAAAAATTTTTAATTTCGAACCTCAAAAAAAAAAAAAAATTTAATCCAAGCCTACAACAGGGAAAATACAATAGGCCCTATAGTGCGAAAATCGAAAATTATTGACAGGTTTATTGTGCATCGTGATCCTATAAGCCTTCTCGGAATTCGTGGATCAAACGTAAGCAAAGATTTCTGCTTTACTGTACATATTTTAAAAGTTTTCCATATTATGTTTTTTATACAATAAAACGTAGATTTTAAAGGTGAAATATTTTTTTCGTGTTTACACCTCATTTTTAGTCTTTTTTCGGTTTATCCGCGATTTTCGTTATACGCGAAGCGCTTGCCACCCAATCCCGCGGATAATCGGGGCTCTACTGTATATGTTTTTTTAATCTCTTATATAGTTTTCCAGATCTGTCTGTTCTAAAGCACTTTCTCTGCATTTGGAAAATAATTTTAATTTTCTGTGAAAATAGAAATAATTTTTACATTGAAACGTCCGCGACAGGAATCGAACCTGTAGCCTTCTGATCAGAAAAAAAAATCACTCATTAATTTTAGTCTAGTAAATTAAAATTTAAATGTCAAAGTTAATTTTTTTAGCCGACTACAAACACAGGCCAGACGAGCATTAGATACAGAAGCTCGCCCTCAGCGACGAACTGAAGAGTCGTTAGAGACATTTCTCGATATGAAAGAAGAAATTACAAATAATAAGATAAAGTCGCCAAAAACCGCACCCATTTTGTTTTTATAATCGTAATTTCTCTAAATTTACGTATAAAACTTCAAAAGCAACACCATTTTACTACTTATTAGAATAAGTAATTCTAAAAATAATAAAAAGAAACAATATTGTGCTTTTTAAGCAAATAATTGTAACTATGAGCTCGAAACGTAAACAATAGTTTTCTCAAATTTACAATTGTGTGTTCCTAATGTCGCCCCCGGGTACGGTATTAGGGACACATAAGTAATGGACTAAGAACAAATTGAAGTACTGCAAATGTTTTTAATTATTTTCTATATTAAAGTTACAAAATCAGTTTTATCACAAAGTAAAGTTTTATTCTTCTATATTAATTCTCCAAGCATGTAGCACAAATGAACCTAGGATTGTCACAGTCTTCTGCACAGTCTTCATGGCACCAAGTAAAACATTTAGTGCATCTTATCCACTTTTCTCCACCTCGATCTTCCGAAAAGTTTTTCTCACAGAAAGGGCAAGTAGCATCGTTGTCATCGTTGTCTTCATCTGTGGAAATCAATGGAGGTTCCTCATCTGTCTCGTCTTCCGACGAAGACTGTCTTTTCGAACATATCTTTTTTTTGGCTGGTGAGTTTTTATCTCTACTATCAGTTCGCCTCTTTCTTGTACGTTTTTGTTTTTGCGCTGTCATAGTTATTTTCTCTT
Organism: Thereuonema tuberculata; assembly: GCA_023159025.1. Lineage (NCBI taxonomy): Eukaryota > Metazoa > Arthropoda > Chilopoda > Scutigeromorpha > Scutigeridae > Thereuonema > Thereuonema tuberculata. The sequence goes on along the minus strand of JAFIDM010038392.1, from coordinate 7,366 downwards.
CTTCTTCTTTTCTGATTCTTCTAATTGTTTTTTTATGAGGAGATCCTGTGACAAGCATAAGAAGCATCTCCTTCTTTCTAACTGCGTTCACTGCTTTCATCATAGCATCTGAATCCCATGTCTTCTTCTTTGGCATCATAAAGTAGAAAAAATAACAAAAAATAAAACAAAAATGTGTCATTGACAACACACGAATCATTCCTAATGATTCCGGAGCGTATTAGGGACACCACTGGGTGCGATATTAGGCTGTTTGACATTTTTCCTTGACCAAACAAAAAAAAAACCATTTACAAAATGTAACCTAAAATTTGGATGAATCCGTTTAAATCTTTGATAATAACGGTCTAAAACTGTAGGTAACAATATTGTATTATAGACAAACCCTTACGCTGCAAAGATTTTGGAAAAAAACTTACATTTTCAATATGATGTTATTTTTCTTCTGCACGCGATAATTTCTGTAGCTCCTTCCTTCACAAGTCAAAATGTCCGAATCAGGTGACCTGTTAATTAGTTCCGCAACTGGATTCCACATGGCACTGCCTGTTTTCAAGAAACCAAGGGGTACGGAAATAGGGCCGGTTGCGGTATTTGGCGACCTTACCTTACTTAAACAGAAAAACAATTCTTCTGAAAATACTCTATCTCAACTAAAAAACCGCCACATTGTTCTCCCATCATTGTGTAAAATAAAAGCTGATTGTTGCATAAATCGAATGACAGTGTATTTTAGTTGATAATGATGCTGTCATTTTAGGAAGAAATATTTAATTTCTCTACAAAAGTATTTCTATCAGAACCATGAATGTAAAAAGGATTTTATTTCTGGTCTTTGGAAAGGGGGGAGAGAAGACCAAGTAGGGAGACTACCACCCAACCAAGCAAAAACTTTGGGTGGACAGAGTTCCTGATCCATCTTCTGTACATGCTTGCGAGCACTAAACAGATGATGAAATAGGACATTCTTTGAAAATCCATCAAATAAAAGCCGTGAGTCTCTTTTTAGCAACGACTCTGAACTTTTCGGTTTCCCGCCCCGCTGTTTAATGTTGTTGAAAACTTCAAGAGAACTGAAAACCAAAGAATAGTAATAACAGATCGTAAATATCTGGTTCTTGACATCTAACACTAAAATATTAATGATTTACTAGACGGCTACCAGTCACAACGAACTGGAAGTCTCGCATAGGTAACGGAAAACACTTTATTTATTCAAAAGGCTTTAGTTTACATCAAGTAAACTAAAAAACTGAAATTTAAAACTAAAAATAAAAATAAATGTGAGTTTAAAATTATAAAGAATACATTCAATATCGAAATCCATTTATAAAAATCGGAAATTTGCGCAGTTGAATTGGCAATAATACTGGTGCCTGGCAGCGAGCCTGGCAAATCCAGTTATTGTGGACAGAATTGATCATGCATCAATAAATGCTCCTGCTGCCTGGCAACACTCGTGCGAAATTCCATTGTTGTGGACAGAGTTGGCAATGCAAGAACACGCCTATTGTTTGACAACGCGAGTGCAAACTTCAATTGTTGCGGACGAAGGCACACAAACTGTTTCTTAATAATGTAATTAAGAAAACGCGAGTTCCTTGGTACATTTTGTAAGATTGTCTAAATCCGTCTCTGAATTGTTGAGTCTTTTGATACTAATAATGAAGGCCAATGAAGTAAATTTCCAAATTGTTCGTGTTAAACAAATATAGTAGGGGAGACCGGGATCAGTTGGCATAAGGGGCTTCTTGGCACACAGCTTCTATTTCTTGCCACCGTGTAGCTAGAGCGCTGACATCTTGGTAGTTGGAAGTATATGTAAAGGTGTACCATCCACTGTGACTTTAGTTTGCTTGGAAGTGTCACGAAGGAAGGATCCCTGTTTCATCGTTTTTCTGACTGGTGAGTAAATTTTTTCATTGTAAATTTTTGTGTTCTGGTGAACATGTAGATCGAATTGAGGTGCTGCTGATGGCGGTTTTCGAAAGAGTGGATAACTGTGGTTGTGATTATCATTTGTTTCTGATGTTTGGGATTGTGTGGTATCCACCTTGTTTTGGAAATCCCTGTGGTTTAGTTGGCATAGTTAGGAAGGGGTCAGTTGGCATAGCTATGACAAATGGTAAAAAAGGGGAAAAACTGGGATGGCCAGACTAAATTTTGTACCAAACTAAAGTTCTGCGAAAATTGAACCCACCTTTCAAATAACTCCCACATTTGTGGTTGATATCAAACAATAACTATAGGTAGCTAAGGATTCATTGTTTGTTCTTACAAGTAATTTAATTAATAAACCATACTTCTTCCTTAAATCTTCTCTTTTATAATAAATATTATTAAACATCATAACACCAGAAAATAAATGTCAAACTACATTTATTAACTGAAAAAACGAATTTTAATTGAAAACACGATTGTAAAAAAGGCTTGAAAAAGAGGAGACTGTTAATTTTTTATCTCCTTGAAAATTCGTTTTTTCAGTTAATACATGTAGTTTGACATTTATTTTCTGGTGTTATGATGTTTAATAATATTAATTAATAAACTTTATTTATCATTTAATTGTTTTTTTATTCAAGTATTATTAAAATAAAATTTTTGATAAAATAAAATAAAATTTTTGATAAAATAAAACAAAATTTTTGATAAAATAAAATGTGTTTTGCTCAAATGCCCCTATCCATATCACATTATGCCTACTTACCCCTAGGGGTATGCCAACTACCCGGGGTTAGTTGGCATAGTTGCAAGCTTATAGGAAAAGTATTTTGGGGCTTACCTAAACACGGATTTAATTAATAGGTCCTACATAATTTTGTAGTCAAAAAGTTAAGCTATCCGCTGCATTCACCAGAATCCCTCTAAGTATTGCACAAAAAAATAGAAAAATCAAAACCGAAATCTATGCCAAGTAGCCCCCGTCTCCCCTATATTAATTTATCATACTTTATAGTTTTCTAGAGAAAGTATAAATGTCTTGAATAGCGAAAGAAAATTTTTAATATTTATTACTATTGTTTATATTGACTTCAGTACCTTGTTATTATAATTGTCATGTATTTGCTGCTTGGTTTGTTTGACGTTGAACTTTATCATCAGTGGATATCATATCATAAAACAATAAAAAGAAACTTTTCTTAATTTTGGGTAACTGATTAACAGAATGATATAAATTCATTAGTCAGTCGTACGTTTAAGCGTCAGTTCAAGATCTATATTTGAAATAACAAGAAAAATGAATCCACAGAAAGAAAAAACTGTGAAATAAAAAAATGAAAAAAAAAATATGAAGATTACGAGGAATATCTTTATTGTAGAATTGTTATTTTGAAGATATGTCAATAGTAATGTTTAATGTAAATAGTCATTTTTTGTCAGAGTTATGCCTAATTACTCCATTCTGCAGTGCTTTGCATTCAAAATGGAGAATATAGACGAACAGATATTATCATCAGAGCCATACTAGAAATTAAATAATAGCATTTTATAACTAGTAATTAGTTGTCAAGTAACTTTCCCATGCCGTCTTCTACAATTTAATCCACTCTTATCAGTTTTGTGACTGATGTCGTTTGTTTTTCTTAATTTGGCAAAAATTTACATTTTCCCCCATGTTTTAAGTTCCGCTTATTAATCTGATTCGAGGATAGAGGACAAGTCACTTGTTAATATAAATGTAAATACGAAAATCACCATTACATGGATAAGGGCCTATTTTGTTTTCGGACTCTACTCCTGGAATAAATTTCTTCTCAATAAGCAGTAAGTCAGTCCTAAATTACAATAGAAAATTTTTTTGCGAATTGGCCTTCAGCAGTCACATTACCTACACCGTGGCTGAAACTTAAAGAATTCCAACTGCAATTAAGAAGGAACTTTCACAAATTATCTATAGCAAGTTAATTTCCTTTAATATTGTTTCGAGTTTTGCCGTACCAATAGGTTAACTGTTGTCAATATAATAAATAATCTTCAATATATTCCTAATTTTTCATTCTATTCATTAGACATTGAGGCATTGTTTATTTCTATATCATATGATTTAATTTGTAAGTCTTTTGATAGTTTGATCCATAAGAACTTTCACAGCTACTTCAATAGACAACAATTTGAAACCTGTTGCCACCTTATCAAGGCTTTACTCAAATTGCAAATTTTTCCTTTGAAGGGAAATCTTACCGCCAAGACAGTGAGCTCTTCATGGGTTTATCTACTTCCGCCATTTTAGCAGAGCTTGTAATGATTTACATTGAAGATTCGGCATTTCTTATTTACGATGAGAAGGAACTTTGTATTCCCCTCTATTGTAGATATGTTGATGACCTTCTGTTTTACACCGATTCCAGCAGTCAAGAAGGGCTAATGGATAATTAATGAAATACATCCCAATATTAATTTCAAACTTGAAAAAGAACTTCATTCCTCCATTCCATTCCTAGACATCATGATTACCCGGTCGCAAATTAATTTTGTTACCTCTGTGTATAAGAAAGCCTTCCAATCATGGAATTACTTTGAGTTTCTTATCGCATTGTCCCACTTCGTTCAATAACATTGATATGGCAGTCAATAGAACGTTCGCCTTATCCAGCAAGATTGAAGTCTTTAATAAGGAAATTGAAATCATCAGATCAATTTTTTCTAATAACGACTATCCGATTCATTTCATCAATAAACATATTACACAAGCATTCCGTACATACTATAATAATGATGTAAAAATAGCCCAAACCAGATAAACTTTATTTCCATTCCGTTCCACCAATCTCTCTTCTCAGCCCTAAAAAATCTATTGAAACCGTTCAAAATTACAGTCACGTCTCCTAGCAGCATCAACATCGCTCGATCTGTAAGTAATAGATCAAACTGTTATGAACACCATCAGTGCAGAGGTATAGTTTACACCATTCAATATTGTAACAATACATGTCTCTAAGTAGGAGAAACCATGCAAAAGCTCAAGCAGTGGCTATCCCAGCATTCTACGGCGGTCAAAATTCGTGATCTTAATTATGCCACTGCCTCTCATATACTCGGCCGCCATATTGAATTCGATAAGCCAATTATTTTATGTTCTGAACCCAAGAACTTCTTACGCAAGGGCAAAGAATCTGTGATCATGATACCGTTCACGCTATATAGCGGACTACGGCTTCAAAAAATAGTGTTTTTTCATGATTCCTACCTTTAACTCCCCCCCCGCCCCATTTCAACAATATTTTGCCAACCTTTTCCCCATTATTTTTTTATTTATTTTTATTTTTTTTTATTTTATTTTTCAGGGTAAACGTCCGTTGGTTTCTTGCAGCGCTTTTGATAAGGTCAATCTAAGCACGTTTCTCTGCCAATAGATGTTTTTCAGATGAAGAACAGAACCTGTCTGTTGAAAGCTCCTTGGTGATGTCCGGTCCCGTCCAAAAAATTCATTTTCTTTCAAAGTCGAAGTCATCATGACGACATAAGTTCTTGATTTTCCATTGTCTTGTCAAGACACCTGATCAGCTGAACTAACTCCTTTTTTATTGGTCAAAATTCCCTAATTTTTCATTGGAGTAAATTACATTAAGAAAATTGTATGATCGCCGTTTGTATTGAAGCGCTTGTTTTATTGTTTTATGTTAGTTGATAACGTATTTTATAATGACGAAACCGGTCCTCTGTAATTTTTAATGTGTTCTTAAATTTTTTTAATTTTAGTTTTGTGTGTCATCTTTATCTATCAAGCCTTACATAAATACGATCCATTAAAGCTTTTCCTCATCAGGAATAAGTTACATGTAAGTAAATGATTAAGAGTTCATTTAAAGATATAGTAGTTATTTACTTTTAAATATTATTAATCCCTTCCAAAATCCAACGTCTCGTCTTGGCAGTGAGAGGGAGAAACAGGATGGATCGCCTGCTAGGTGAAGTACAAGGGAACTATGTTCTCAGGAACGATGAAATACCTGACTAATAAGGCTCTGATGAAGTCAGCGCTGGTCTAATCATCCGCATAATGGATTACGTGGATTCAGAGAAATATATTTAGCCTCGGAAATCGGAAAGGACGGAACAAGGATACGATTTGGAACATGGAATGTGAGAAGTGTTACTGGAAAGGAAATGCAGCTACTTTATGAAATAGGAAAAGTATAATATATCTATACTAGGTCTGAGTGAAGTAAAAAAAGAAGAGGGATAGGTGAGATACTGAAAAGGGATACTGATAAAAATTCTCAGGACTATCATTCGAACCAGAGCTAAAGAAGGCGAAGCTTTTCTTCTGACAAGTGGATGAAAACATATAAGATGGAAAGGAATCAGTTCAAGAATAGTTGAGATGGGTCTTCAGTTGGATGAAACTGTAACAATTCTGTAGATTTAGATACTTTTGGAAGATGCCGATATTGTTGAAAAAGGAAAGTTCTGTACAGGCTTGGAAAGAACGTTTAATTGAGCTACAGACAGAAGCAAGCGTGTATTATTGTGATGGGAGATTGGAATGAATCCGAGAAGAGGACACGGCTGTATGGGGCAATATGGAAGAGAAGAAATACGGAATGAAATCGGAAATAGGATGATTGTATTGATAAACTCATCGGTAATAACTTCTTCAATCACAAGAAGATACACAAAATTACATATGAAGCAGAGATAGAGATGCAAAGAGTGTTGATTATATGATGTTTACAAGACGAACAAAGTAAGCATACACCATAGGCTTCTTGTTATGGACAATTGGTTCTACCAAAGATTTATAAGAAAATTAACATCAGCAACTTCTCTGAACCAGGAATAAAAGAAGTAACTTATATGAATAATGATTGAAGAGTTAATAGAACGAGAATCTACAAGATGATGAGATGGAATGGGCTATTGATGAACGATGGAATATATTCAAATCCTTTGTGTTCAGTAGTGTTGTTATTAACAAGAAGGAAATAACAACTAAAACTAAATTGTAAATTAAAATAAATACTAATAAATATAAAAGAGACCATAACACACATATCTTCAATAACAAAAATATATCTTCACATAACATGTTTCGAGATTATTTTCTCGTCTTCAGATGCATATATAAAGAAAAACATATTTAAAAACATGAGTAATCAAAACTACAACATAATAACAAAGAATATTCTTAATAATACATCAAGTTGACAGAGTCATTTCAAATCATACAACAATGCATTTCGAATTGATACATCTGTATTGTAACATCTGTGCGTGTTGATTATTAATGATTCATAGAACTTCCTAAGGTAACAATCCTTTTCTGTGGTAAGGATTATTGGTTTGTTATACATAATTTCATGTCCTGTTTTTTGATGATGGATTGTTGTTAAATATTGCTTATTACGAGTTTTGATTGCAGTCT
>JAFIDM010038231.1:10338-28861 GCA_023159025.1 Thereuonema tuberculata | reverse complement strand
ATACATACCTGAAATTATGCCGTGTATTTTTGAAACACCCTGTATATCCAGAATTTAAAAAAGATGTACATAACAATTGTAAATTTTCAGATATGAAATTTCATGTAATTTTTATATTATTTTTTGGGCCATATTGTAAAGTGCATTAAAAAATGATGCTACAAGGACCAAAATCTGATTAGGACTGGGCAATAAGACTAAGGGCAGCATGCAAGTTGTCAGTTGATGAGCTGCTACTCTTAATTGATCTTCAAATAAAAATTGATGTGTACCAAACACAATTACACAAAACTTAACTGGTAAGTCATTGATAACGAATTGTCTTTATAAAAGTGGCTGCCATTGGTTAATAATATTTAATGTTACTTTTTCATGCACAGATACTTTTCAAAATGGCAGCTTCCATGAAAGAAAAAAAAAAACATGGGTTGAATTTTCCCCATGAAGACAAAGATTTTCAAGGCAAGAACAAATGAAGATCGATTTAACAGAAGTAAATTGGGCTGTTTAAAATTTGATGATTGGACAGTGATCAGTGAATGTTGGTGCACAGCCTCAAATGTTAATGTAAGCTTGGTACACACTGCCCAAGACTATTGCTCTTTAAGAGTTATTTAGGGAATAGTGTTTGACCTTACATTCTACACAGATCCTTAACATGGGTTTACGTAGATCTATAACAACACAATTTGAAATTACATTGCAAAATACTGTAATTTTATTAAACACTATTTTTAATAAGAAATGCAATTTGGATCAGTGCATTCTTCTTTACATTGTTTAAGGACAGTGATTTTGCTCCTTATTTGATAGTAGTCCTTAAGTTAGGTTTATAAATACCAAAACTCTAAATCAGATATATAAATATATTAATCTTCAATGTAGGGGTGGGCGAGTAGTGGTTTTTTGATTTGGGTCGAGTCGAGTCGAGTCGAGTCGAATAGTTGAGCCAACTACTCGAGTATCGAGTCGAGTCTAGTCGAGTAGCACGGGTTATAAATAAAAGACTTAGTTTCCAATAGTTTTTATTATAAAATTTAAAACAAGCAATGTTCCTTATCTCTAAGATATTGGTTTACAATTATATAGGCCTACAAATGTATAAACTCAAAATTATAAAATTTTGACTTAATCTTTTTCTTCACTTTTAATGTTAAAATGTGTAATTAAATTGATGAATTTACCTGAAATGACCATACTTCAAGATACAAATATAGTAAAAAAAGAGTAAAGTGTTAATAAAATAGTGTCAGGTAAGTATTAAGCAGGCCTAACATAATTCTAATATTACATTTAGAATTAATCAAGTAAGTAAAGTACCCTAATAAACTACAATTGCAACATGTAAATTATAACTCTATAGAAATGGAATTGAACTTTGAAGTTTTCCTTCATAAGTGATAAATGAAAAAGAAAACATGTAAGTTAATAATAATAAAAGTCTCCTGAGAGCGCGAGCGATCCTGGTGGCTGGCTGTTACACTAACTCAGTCTGGCAAATACAGCTCAATGTATTCAAAAGGAATCAGCTGATACTATGACTACTTGAAATACTGTTGTGTTGATCGATTTCGTATTTCTGGGAAAACTAACTGGTATGGATTAAAGTTTGGACTTTGGCGGTACTGAAAGGGGCCTCCAGTTAATCAATACATATATAACGATAATGAAAAACTCTATAAAACTAATAACGTACAAATTTTAAGAAATCTATCCGAATGAAGCACTAAAGGAATATCTTGGGAACCGTTTCAATCGAAAAATAACTTAGTAAAGGCAGTTTTTAATTGTAAATTCGACTTTTCCTTAATAACTTCAAAGTAATGCTATTGGGTCATTCCACGTCAAATCAGCAAATGCCTCTCAGCTGACCCTCTCCGATTTTAATGAAATTTATCACAAAGGTACTTTCACTCCTTGTAAGAAAGTCTACCAAATATTATTGTCCTAACCTTAAATATTTCTGAGAAATAGCATTCAGAAGTAAGGTCTGCAATTTGTAACTGGTTTTCCATAAACTTTTCAGGTATTTTTAAAGCTGTATAAATAAAGAACTACTTGAGCCAGAAAAACAAGCTTTCATAAGCTGAGAGTATGTATATATATCATAATAAATAATGCATTAAGATTAGTTTGAGTCTTTTAGTTTTCCTGAAATAGGCTTACAAAGTAGCCATTTTGTAATGTTATCGAAAACAAAAGCGAAGTTTAATCCTTCATAGATTTTAAGGATAAAGCTGGATAAGTATGAAATTTTAAACCGGAACTCTTAAGGTACTTTCTGATACGTTTAATAAATATTCAGCAATTCGGTTAGTTATTTAAAAAAATATGAGGTTCTCAATTGGCAGTAAAGTGAAAAGTAGGAAATTTGGCTCATTTTCAATTGACTATTTAGTAACGTAGACAATTGAATTTAAAATTGAAATTTTGTCCAGAGTTTCATATTCATATAATGAAAATATGGTATAAAATTCAAAACCCTACCGAAATCCTTTCCCTTTCAAACTTAAAAGAAATGGAGTTACGCTTTTGGGCAAAAAAGCAAAAGGGTCATTCCACGTCAAATCAGCAAAAAATTTTGAAATTTCTCAGGTGACCCTCTCCGATTTTAATGAAATTTGGCACAAAGGTACCTTAACTCCTTGTATGAAAGCCTACCAAATATTATTGTCCTAACCTTAACCATTTCTGAGAAATAGCATTCAGAAGTAAGGTCTGCAATTTGTAACTGGTTTTCCATAAACTTTTCGGGCATTTTTAAAGCTGTATAAACTTTATACAAAATAGCGACTGTGTCTTTATCTCATGTAGTTCCGAATGTGTCCGCTAGATGGTGCCACCAACTGGGACTGTGCCTTTTATCTAATGTAGTTCCGAATATGTCCGCTAGATGGCGCCACCAACTGGGACTGTGCCTTTTATCTAATGTAGTTTCGAATGTGTCCGCTAGATGGCGCCACCAACTGGGACTATGCCTTTTATCTCATGTAGTTCCGAATGTGTCCGCTAGATGGCGCCACCAACAGCTGTTCCGGTTGACACATTCGGAACTAAAAGGCACAGTCCCAGTTGGTGGCGCCATCTAGCGGACATATTCGGAACTACACTAGATAAAGACACGGGAATGGCTTCTGCAATGTATCTTTTCTGATTGGCTTAGAAATAGAATTTTTTGATTGACTATCTAGTAGCCATGTGATTTCAACATCCGGTTGGGTTCTTCCGGTGAGAAATCAAAAGCCATTTTCTATTTGAATTTTGACTGACAAAGAATTTTTCTTCAATAATTCCTATATGGGTGAGTATCTGCTATTGATTTTTTTCTAAATGTTCATTTACACATTTATTGTTATATGTAGGTAATTTCCATATTATTAATTACAACTTTTAATTGTTATTTCTTTCATTTTCATCGTTTGCATTGTCGAGATTACCTGCAACCGAATGTAATAATAGTTGTGAGGTGAGTTAAAATTTTATTTGATTATAATTGATTTTAAACAAGAATAATTTTATGAAAGAGTTTATTAATCAAGAAATAAAATATTCTTATTTACAACCCATATCGCAAATTTTTTTTTTGCTTAGATTTTTTTCTTTAATCACTTACACATTTTTAAAGTCCTAAACTGTTCGTATATTAAATATATTTTAAGCTTAGTTATTTTTACTTTTCATTGTTTTTTCACGTAGTCTTAATAACAATTTTATGATAAAAAAATATTAGATTTGATAATATTAAAATAAAAGTAATTTAACATAAGTGCAACTTAATTTAAATTAAAAAAAAAAATCTTAATTTTATCAAAAGTAATATAAATAGTGATATTTAAATTATTATAAATAATTATTTTTATTTATTTGTTTTATAGTTGTTATATTAAGATTTAAAGTATTGCACTCCATTTCTTTTCCTGGCCTTCTTGGCCTACTCATATTTGCATTAATTCTTTCTAAGTAATTAATAACCATAGATTTTACATACATTAAATATCTTAAATTGTGACAATATTATTATTAATATTAAAAGTGTAAATACACATCAGCACTTGGATTGCGTTTGAAAAAAAATTCAACTCCCTTCATCTGTTATTAAAACTTTAAAGATGAATATTTTATTATTTGGATTAATTGAAATTAATAATTATAATATTTCATTTGTTTATAGATAAAACCATTGCTAGTTGTTTACTGCCTGTTTACTTTTAATAATTAATGTACTAAAATAACTTCAGGCAAACACAAATAAAAAAACATATTGAAATTTAGAATAAAATAAAAATACTGTGTCAAAACAGTTGTGACAGTTTTCTCTAATAAGAATTGAATGCTTAAAAAAATTGTGCTTTTATTTTATTCTTTTTTTTTTTTTATCAATTCCAAAATGGTTTTAATTTTACATAGTTATTTCTCCAAGTGAAAGAAATATCTCTACATTATTTCTAACTGCCATATTTTTATAAATTCTAAAATGAATATTAAATACTTAATTCTTAGACAGTTGCAGTATGTGTTAAAATAGTCTTTGGACAAATACTCAATCAAATTTCATTCTTATAGCATTACTTTTTAAAATATAAGCAAATACAAAGTATCCATAGCAAAAAAAAAAAGTCTTTTAATAATTCTTCAATATTACTAAATGGTAACAAAAGTAAGCAGCAGGTAAACTTGAAATCTAAAAAAAAAATACACAAGACTACAGCTTATTAACTTAAATGTAGCTACATACATAAACAAAACATTTCTTCCATATACGCAAAACTCTTCTGTAAAATATTCAAAAGCCCTTTATTAAGAAGGGACATTCATCCTCATAAGATGCATTATTTTATAATAGTTACATATTAGAATACTTTAATACCATCTAAAGGCCATCTTTGAGTTTCCCGATAAATTAATAGGCAAGTTCTTACTGGGAAAGAACAACTTTGATAGATAAATAACTGTCCTTCGATACTGGTTCCAAATCCAAATGTGGATTTCCAGTTAAGAACAAATCCTGTTCTCTTTAATTTGAGAAATGTCACATTACAGTGACTATTAGGAGAGGAGGATCATTAGTTAAGTTGCCAAAACTAAAAATCATGAATTATCATTAATTCTTAATCATTGTCTCCCATTTAATCAATCATGACCTTTTCACCTCTCACAGTAAATCCCAGAGAGAGGAATATTGGAAAATCCATTCTCCAAACAGGTATCTCCAATGGACATTTCCAATCTCAACTACAATGATTATATTAAATCTCATTTTCTCCAGAAATAAATCCAAAACAAGGTTGGGATATTGATTAGTAAACCAATCACAGTGCTTTGCAACGGCTTCTGAGTCACCTTTAGAATAGACTGAGACTCGGTGGTCTAGAAAATGCTCCTGCAAGTCTCTTTGCGACCCCATACTATCTTACTCACCCCTATTTATATGGAATAATTGTCATTCTTAACTCGAACCTTGTTAATATACTGAATTCCTAAAAGTGATTTAAAAAAAAAAAATTGCCCATGAGGGAATCGAACCCATGACCTTCGCGTTATTAGTATGACGCTCTAACCAACTGAGCTAACAGAAGCAGTTGCGAAGCATTGTGGGATATGTGTCCACAGACAGACAAACCAGGGATACAAGGCATCTTTCAGAAGCCTAATATGCAGAATAAAGACCAATTGAAAGGTTTGACCTTTAAGTTTGGAGATAGGACATATTTAGTCAATTGATTGCTGGTGTGTCAGTTACCAATTTGTAGGATATAACATATAACATCTCATAAATACTTCTCAAAAGTTTTTTTTTCTCTGAAAAACTTGCTTTCGTAAATGATTATTGAATTCTAATCAGTAAGAAAAAGAGACTGCTGAATTACATCCTTCTGTTTTTACCTAAAATGAACTAAGGAACCAAAAGATAAAACAGGAATTAAGCTTAAATGGAGATGATTCACTGCTGATTCTCTTTCCCCAAAAGTCTCCACTCCCAAATCAATTACAAGTTGAAGAATTTTCATATAAAGCATATTTAATTAGATAGATATATTGCGAAACTCGAAGGGCCAGTTTTAAGTTTTGCCTGTTTGATATATATAATTTTTTTTTTATATTCATAGATATATATGTATATATTTTTAATTTTTAAACTCTAAAGTCTAACTCATAGATTTTAAATTAAATATTTGATTTATTTTTTTTAACCTTCTGCTTTGTTCTTTAGGTTTTCTTACAAATGGATTGAAGCTACTGTTGTTGTAATAGAAGTTCAAAAAGCCAGCAAGGATCTGTGGATTCATTTGATTACTCATCTAAGGATTTCAACGTTAAGTAGGAAGGCTGAAGAGAAGTTATGCAGAAAGAAGTAAACAGTAAAATCATGATTGAAGCTGCCGTCGTATTCTTCAACATTGGCTTCTCTACGACAGTAAATGTAAAGGCCTCCTCAGTATTGTCATGAGGCAGTAGTGACAATAGGAGTATGTTTAGTTGATAAATCATCTTTTCTAATGATGCTTTTCAACTAAGATCAAGTAGAAACTGTTATTCTATTTGCATTCAAATGAGAAGACTAAAGAAAGGGTTAAGGAACCCTGAATCTTAAAGTTCAAATTCTTATTAATATTTGAATTTTTGTCTGCCTTGGTGTGTTTAAAAGATAAAAAATATTTCAGGAAGGGCAAAATAAAAATTATCCTTTGTGAGTTTTGGTTCTAAAAGAAAAATTTCAGAAATATGTAATAACTTGGTTGATTCTAAACTCACCAATGACATTTCAGAGATTTTTGTAAACAGTACAGGAAAAGGATAAATAATCATTGGACCTTAGTATTGAACCTAAAAAAAAAATGCCTAAGTGTGAAATACAAGTGGTTATAAAAAAGATGTTAGAAATAAAAAAAAAAAAAAAAGTTTACTGGTAAATCAAATGGTGAAGGGTTAACTTTGAAAGATAAAGAAAACATTGAGATAGATATTTTAAAGAAACAAATTCTTAATTTATAGATATATAGTCGTTGCAAATTTAAAATCTCCTGTGTGTCATTTTTGTCAATAATAATAAATAGCGACGCCGACGCACTTGTCAAAAAGCTTAAAACAAACAAAGTTTAAAAGGATAAAAAACTACTAGTTTCGGCCCATAGGTTAAGGGGGGCCTTCGTCCGGTAAAATAAATTTAAATGATAAACATGAGCTTATATAGCTAATGTTAAGATTAATGCATTTTTCTTTCTTCTTTTTCAATGTTAACCAAGTGGACATTCAAAAAATTAGCAGGCTAACTATATATTGCTTTTACTTAAAAAGAAATATAAAAATTGTATGGTTTTATTTTAGTCTCTTTTTGGTCTTTTTTGAAGGCGGTCAACTTCTTTCACCTTGAGTAGAATTAGAGAATTTCAAAGAGGTAAATTTACTTCACCAGAGAATGGTACAAACATACAGAACTATACAGCAAAAAAACAGGACGATAAATAGAGCATTAGCTGACCTAACTGCTCTCTGTCTGTATGATTATATTGTCATTTTATGAAGAATATTTAATTTTGTTTTGGTAGATACAAATACTTTTTTTCCCCTTTATATCTTGTAAAAAGCTTTTACTTGTTTTATTTTCATTTTAATTTACATTCTTTGTTAAGCACATAGAATCCTTTACTTTTATTATTGTTTCTAATCAATTTTAACAAATTGGATCTAATCTACGTCAATTCATCTGATGGTGATGGGTGTGACTGAAAGTATAAAGTACAGGATGACTCAAAACAAACACAGTGCTGCACCCCTCGAGCAGAATGCACCAGAACCATAACTCCATGCGAACACAATATGCTGTGGAACATTCTAATGCCATGGCTGTTACTGGACATGTGATATGGCACTGACAACAGAGGAAAAGGTGTTTATTATGGAGCAATATAATGGTTCATACGGATTAGGCCATAATAATGGTCCTAGTATACAGCGAATGAAGGTGTTTGCACAGCAGTTCTGCAAACCTTTACGCAGTGAGTAACAAATTTAGACGAACTGGTAGTGTATTGGCGCAGCGCCAAGGATGTACAGGGCATCCCAGAACTATAACAACGGCGTGTACTGGATCAAGTGTCGCTGTCACCACAGCATAATCAACGGAAAACAGCCTTGAAACTTGGCAGGCCACAAATATCCTTACAAAGAAACCTTAAAGGTCTCGGAGCGTTCTCCTACACCATCCACATTGGCACAGGGAGCGCGATAAAGAGGCCCGGAAACTGTACGGTACCAGTGTTCTGGCCATGACCTATGAAATCCTGGAGTTCATGAATAACATTTTGTTCTCCGATGAAGCGCTTATTCATGTTAAAGGTTACATTAATTGACGATCAAACCGGTTCATAGACTTTGCCCGTCTCGATATCATGGAAGTTCGAACTTCCACTGCATTCGGAGAAAAAAACCATTTTGTGAGCAGTATCAGGGTATGGCGTCATTGGTCCCTACTTCATTGAGGAAGATGGGGTTTCGTTGACACAAATCCAACATTGCTTTATTAACACATGCCTACACCCATTCAACAATGACCTCAGTGCCTTCTGTTGATGTAGGAATATTCGCTTTGCAGAACAATGGTTCCAACAGGATGGCACAACCTGCCACACATCACGGATGTGCAGAGACGGTCTTATTGACACCTTTCATGGAATGTCATCTCGGTTCACAGACTTTCCATATCCGTCACATTCACCAGACCTTACTCCTCATGATGCTTACATTTGGGGAATGCTTAAGGAACATGTCTTCCGTGCACATCCCACCAATATTGCCAAACTCACAGAGGAGGTCCTTCATGTCTTCTGCGAAATGCAGCAGCCACTATTTTGGGATATGCTACAAAACTTAGTGAGCCGCTAAGAACTCTTGTGTTATCAGGAAGGGGATGCACTTGGCACATGTCATTTGCAGATAACAAACTCTGTAACTTCCATTGGCAGAACTGAAACCATGATGTTCGTGTTTCAGTACTGTTTGTTTTTGGCCATCCTGTATAATGCTTACTGGCTGGCAGATATCTGGCATTGTTTTATTTTAAATTCCTATTGTTTCCTTTCAAATAGAAGAACATTTGCTGAAGCTGAATTTCCATACTTTTGAAATGTTTAAATTGTATTTTAAAAAATAATAAATAAATATTATTTCTTTCTTTTTTTTTAAGATGACTTGAAACTAAAAGTGACTTCCATATTCCTCAACTGTCAAACATATTTCATTGATCATAAATTTCTTGCTTTAAATTATCTAATGTATAAGTTGTAAAATAATGTAAAATGTTCAATAAAGCTATCATTTTCTGTTCATTCCTAATATTATTTTCATTTTGTTTGTTCTTGCCAAATATTTTGTTTCAGTGTCACAGCAGTAGTGGAGAAACTTGTGGATTGGAATAGTAGGCAATGCGATTAAAAAAAAGTTTAAAAGTGGGCAAAAAAATAATAAATATATAAATTATCAATTTATTTCATTAATGAAACAGATGCACAAACTTAAATACAAAAGGAAATGGTTTTAAGATGTTTCTTTGTTAATTGTTTTATGTAATAAATGTTTCCAAAGATGCAATCCTAAAACCTTCGCTCAAGTTAATATAAAAGTAGTTTTCAAGTATAAATTTCTCGAATTTTATTACACACGAAATATTTAAAAAAGATGTTCCACCTATGCCATCTCAAAAAAAATTGCAATTTTAGACCTTTGATAATTCTTAATTGACTGAGTTTTTAATTCAGATTTGCTTTAAAGACAATTTGTATTCATAAAAATTAATATAATTGCCAATGTAATTTTGGTTCAGTCAGTAAAATACATTGAGTGGGAAAACAATCTTAATAACTGAGCCATTGGCTAAAGTAACTTGTGAAAATGACTTTTTAGAAAGGGGTTCTTTTCCTCTGATTTCACTTTCACAAGTGATCGATGTCATATGACATAAAACAAATTTCCACAGCTTCAGGCGAGTATGAAATTATCAGCTTTTAACAGCTTAAACAGCTTTCTTCTGAGAAAAAAAAAATCCTTTGTCAAAATTATTGAGTTTCTATGAATTTTTATGGATTGATAATTTGTAATAAGTGGACTTTTTGAACAATAGACTTTAAGTCAATGTTTCACTGAACTTAAAACTATGATAATTTTGAGATCATAGTCTTCCAAACACATTTCCCACATCAATGTATCACTATTGTCTGAATACCAGCAGATCAAAAACACATTTCAATGCTTTATTGTTGTTTTTCTTTTGTAGCACACCAAATATTCTAGTTTTATTTTACTGTTTAAGGTATATTTCTAATAAAGAAAAAAAAAAAAACTAAAAGTTATTATAAACTGAGATTCTTAAATTAATTCATATATTATTGATTCATTAATAAATCTGAAAGCTAGGTTAATCACACTCAACAGAAAGGTCCTCTGTAATTATGTAATGAACTCATAAAATTACATGAAATTCTTCAAGTAAAACCAAATTTTGGAAATGATTAAAATTTCTATTGAATATTATAATGAAACTGTCCCCAAAATTGAAATAGAAACCCAACAATATCATTAGGTGTAAAGAAAGGCGATGAAATGTGCTGAGATAGGTTTTGATCTATGATTAACTGAAACATGATGAACGAATGTCAGAAGGACAAAAAGTAGTGCAAATTTCAGAATATTTAGAGAAAGAAATATAAAGAAAGCAAGCAAATCAATACATGTATAGGAAATGGTATCAGGACCAAAACATTTGTAAGAAGTATGTCTGATCCTGCACCTTTCATCCATCTGGAATAGATACAACTGTGACCTATCGGAGGAGGCAACTGCCTTCCAATTTTCTATGGTGAAATGCAAGGCATTTTTGTTAATGGGTATCAGATAACATCGTTACTTGGATGTGGGCATCTCATCTTAAAGCCCATGGAGAGAAAGGTTGTGTGCACAGAGAAATATGACACTAGGGATGATCTCCCATTGTATTTCTTAGATGTTGGCAGATGACTAGTTCAGTGGCCATTGGTTGTCACTGGTGAACTGTAACTCCACCATTCCATATTATTAAGGTGACCATTTTTTCTAAAATGAAAAGGAGGACGCAAATAATTTGAAGAAAAAAAAATGTTAATCGAGGGTTTCAGGGGTTTAAACCTATCTGTTCAACCAAAAAAAAAAAAGGTTTTAAACTTCACATATCAAAAGGGAGGACATATTACTCTTCAAACATCAAAAAGGAGGACACTTCTCAAGGAAGGACAGAGCTTCAAAAAGGAGGACAGTTGGTCACCTTAATATTATGCCATATTAACCATTAGGCTAAAAAGGTACTCTATATAGGTACTCTGCCCTTTCTGCCAAGTAGCCTTCAGCCCAAAAAAGCTTTAATCTGGATGTGGTTGTACACCTTAATCGCAATGGAACAGAAACAGTTCATCAGTCATGCCGTCACAGAAATAATGATACCTTTCAGGTGTTGTTGTTGTTGTTTGTTGGTGTTTTAATGGTGCAAAAGCAGCAGTGGCTAAGCTGCGCCACCTTTCAGGTGACAACCTATGATCATCCCATACTGGGAGTCTTAAATCACCAGTTTTCACCTTTTTGATGTTGCATCAACATACTAATGTGACAGTATCAGGTGCTCTCCTATTTATAAGTAGAGTCATATTATCTGTCCATGTGATAGCTGAATGTGAGATATTCCACTAGGCCAGGAAGTCATAATAATTTGATTATAGATTATATATAATTTAAATAAACACATCTTAAAAATGTTTTTATTAATGAATTTTATATATTAATTCTAAATTTCCAGACTTCATAATTAATTGCAATTTTTGATGATAGAATTTTTAAATAATGGTTTTGTAATAAATTTTAAAATAACATATTTTAATTTTTTAACAAAAGATTCAGATATATAACTTTCCAAAAACATAAAATTAAAAACATTTGTAATTGTTTTCAGTTATAATTTTTTATTTAGTTATATTTTTTTTTTTACTATTATTTCCCAATGATATAAAAACATTAATTACATATGCACTTAAATTGTTTCAATAAATTATAGGACAGGTGGGTATCATTTTTAATTTTACAATAATATCTTAGAACAGTTGATTAAATCCTTTGGATATTACTAATTGCTCAACTAATTTTTAAAATTTTAGTTTATAATAATCTTTAAAATCCTTCATTAAAAATTAGGCGATACAAAACGAATGAAGGAAGAAAGAGAAAAAAAAAAGATATCTTTAAAATAAATTAAAAAATTTATAATTTATATTTACTAAGCATTTATACTTAAATTTCAGATAAAAAAAAACCAACAACATAATTTAGATAATAAATAATTAAGTTATATTTATAATAATTTAGAAGTAAATTAATAAATAAACTTTCATTAAGTATACTATGTATATTTATTATATTTAAATTTGTAGAGTAAAACATTATTATGTGAATTGATGTCTACAAATTAAAATAACAAAAAAACTACTGACAATTGAGAACAAACAATGAGGCTGAGTCTCATCCTGTGATTTCAAAACTGTTTTCTGACTATAAAGTCTGTTGCTGCTTTCAGAAAGCTGTCTGGCAGTTTATATAGAATTTATATATCTATTGGTTGACATTTTTCACACTGGATCACACAAAGTACTTTGTCTAAGATATCTTCCAGAATAATGAATGTTTTATTCAGTGTTAAGCTGCATTTTGTAAGCCATTAAGAGTTGCAGAGAGTAACCTAGTAACTGTGCATTTGGATAAGTAAACATCCATCATATTCTGATAAAATGGATGATGTGATAGAACTGTCTCTGAATCCTACAATCAGCAGGTAATGTTTATTAAACATTGTACTTATATAAAGTGTACAGATGTACAATATCACCAACAAATGTGAATAACCAGCAGTGAATATACAGGGTGTCCAGGTAAGTGATATTCCTTGATTTTTTTGCAATATACAAATGATAAGAGACTTTTTTGATTACAGAATCTAAAGGAAATCATCTGTTTTCTCTCTTTACAATTTTTGTTTTGGATGGCCTAATTTATGAAATGTGAAATATTCAAATCAGGCGAAACCACTTTCCAGTAGGAAATGTCAGAGATTTTCATATTCTATGTATTCCTGTTAATGGATAAGAAAAAGGTAGCTACCAACTTAGCCAACACCAACCACTGAATGCCAGATTGGCTCATATCCAGTAAATGAACTCATACACAAGACGCTGTGATTAGATAGCAAAACATGCATTTGGCTATCAGAATTTAATTCGAGTCTTACGCTGACAGAAGGTATTCATCAAGACGAACAATGATGCATATTATCCAAATAATATTAAATATTTTGTGGACTGATGAAGCCCAATTTACAAAAGATGGTGTGATGAATTTCCATAACATTCATTACTGGAGTAAATAAAATCCAAGGCGGGACAAATCATCAGAGACAGTGGTGCTTCAATGTGTGGTGTGCAATTATTGGAACCCACATTGTCAGACCTTTGTCTTACAGTGGTATTCTGAATGGCCTAAGATATGTGACCTAATCTTAAAGGATCAAGTAGATCAGTACAAAGATAGAATGTCTTCGGCAACATAGAGAAATTGCGTCCCAACACGATGGAGCTGTCTGCAGTTGAAGATTTCTAGATGATCGCTGGATAGAGTGCCAAGGGCCGATACAATGGTTAGCGAGAATATCAGTTCTCATATCTTTTGACATTTTATTGTGCGGTATGTTAAATATCACATATACACCCAGGGCCGTATTTAAGCATAGGCTACCTAGAATGCAGCCTATGGGCCCCCACCACAAAGGTCCCGCGACCACTGTCCAGGTGAAAAATGATTCTACGTCAATTTTTTAAATTAGGTTTATTTTAGTAAATAAATAGTGTAAAAGTTTGGTGATCGTAATCATTATTTATCATTTGCATTTGGTTACACTTAATGTAGTGTTTGGGTGTTTGACCAGCCTGACAAGAATATCTCCCACTACCTGCCAGCCGGAAGTTTCTCATGAATTCATCAGATTCTAAATACTGTATAGAAATGTTGCATGTAAATTTTCTATAATTTAATAATAAACTTTAAACGTTTATTTTTAAGTTTTTAATTGGATAATTGCTGAAAATGCGGTTTTTGTAGGTTAATTTAAAAAAAAAAAAATGTCTGTTAGGGCCCGCGCCACAGGTTCAGCCTAGGGGCCCACAGTTCCTAAATTCAGCACTGTATACATCACACCAACTTCTACACCACAGGATTCACAACGACGCATAATGCTATGCTCTCATGGAATCAGTGAAACTGTGCTGATACTAGTTCATAAATCCATTATCATGAATGGGCACCATTTCGAACACATTATGTGAAAAGTTTTGAAATTTGGTTGAATATATTTGTTTTTGACTTTCAGTTAGGTATTGAAACTGTTTGTTTTTCCTGGGTCAATGGGAAAACTCATTTCTTTGATTGCTTTCCAAAAATCAAAAAGGCTATTTATTTGATAACAATTAAAAAATCATTAGCAGACATGGTTTTGTTTACAATCTGTCATCAAAGTCTTCATCTTTTTTAAATAACAAAAAATCTAGAGGGTAAAAAACACTTATCTGGAGCATAGCGTATATACGAGGATCACTCCAAAAGTAATGCACAACACTTTTTTTTTCATTTAATTTTTTGTTTACAGATTTACTATTTTTGTAGTTCACAGAAGCATGCCTCTATTCTGCCTCTATTCAAATGTAATTGAACCCGTTCCCACATGTGGCATGGTTGTAGCAATCCTGAAAGATGGCTGCACCTCTTGATGTCTGTAGAAGCAATGTGCTGTTATTGAATTCCTGGTTTGTGAGAAAGATGTATGGAGATGTGCAATGCCGCATCAGACCACACACCACAAGAATGGCTGAGAATGTGGAGGGTGTGAACAGACGTACAACAATGCCTGGCCACATGTTAGTCATTAAGCTATGGAAGCGATTAGAAAACTTGCTAGGACAGCGTTGCCATATCCTTCATAAAGCCTTGATCTGGCAACATCTGATTACCATTTCTTTGGCAAACTCAAGGACTTTTTTTGTGGAACAAAGTTTGAAAATAATGGCTCCCTTGAAATGGCCATTAAACAGTGGCTCAGGCACACCAACCTACAGTTGTACCAGGCAGGCATACAGGCACTCGTTCCAAGGTGGTGTAAGGCTATTGAACACCACGGCAATTATATACAAAAATGACATTTTGTTCTTAAGGCATGTATCTCCCCACTTAATAGTGAATCTCTAAATAGAAAATTAAATTTTTAAAAATGATGTGCATTACTTTTGGAGTGATCCTTGTAGATGGCATGGATATTGACATCAGTTCTGCAGTAATTCTCAGATTTGATGTGAAAAGGGAAGATAATGTTTTAAGATCAAGAGGGGGAATGATTGTTGACAGAAGCTATGACTAATATCTCAGTTATGAGAGGTAGGACATTCAATACAATCACTACAATGACATTGTGATCAGAATGATGCTGAGAGGATCCACATCCATCCAAAAAAGTAAGGTCACTGCTTACAATAGATGATTCACAGGCTGTTAATTAAGGACTGACTGGTGAGCAACTGAATGTAAAGATCAGCTGATATATAAGAGGCTCATTGAGTAACTGGATTATGAATTCTGCCAGTACTAGGCAGAAGAATACTGTGACTGATTAATGGATTCTCAACCATTTTCCTGATTCGATTAATCCATGTGATTTATATTAACTCCAGGTGCTAAACTTACCAAACAAAAAGCTATGAGTTGACTTCCTATTTGTGAAACTTAATCAATGTTGGGGGATAAAAGCAACTTATCTCACAGATCTTATCATCTTGCTAAATGTTTCATTAAAAGACCTAAAAGTCTTGATCTTTTAAAAAGTCTTCTGATTGGCCTAAATGGTCTCTTCCATTTGCAGTTCTTTAAATTACCAATATCTGAAATATCGAAGACCCAAAAATGGAATTTCTCTTCATTTGATTGGATCATGATGAGCTTCATGGCTCGTACTACACATTACAGCATCTTGATACCTGTCTTACATTTATGACAGTTTGCCTGAGGCAGATCTTCTGTTTACCAAGAGAATACAGCATACGAGTTTAGTAAAACTTCTCATAGGAGATCATCTGCAAAGCCAGATCCTGTTGGTATCAGTTGAGATGGTAAAAAAATGTGTGCTTATTGTCATGCAGCAAGAAATGTCGTACATAGAAAATTATATATTTTTGTTGCTGAATTTACACTCATTGACATAAAAATTTCCTCACCAAGAAAAAAGCCATTCTATAAATACGAAAGTAAGTAAATAGCTACGATGAGAGTAGATATGCAAATGAATAACGTTTGGTGTAATTGTGCAACGGCCACTCATCCTGCATCGAAGCTGCAAGTCCACACACAGTGGAGTCCACATTCACTGTAAGGTGATCAGGCGAAATCTGTGAGCAATAAACATGCCTTAGACGCCAGAACAAACAACTCAATGAATTTTAGAGAGATCATATCATGGAGCTGCGAGAGGCGGCTGGGTAGCACAAAGAATTGCCCTCCATTTAGGCAATGTTGGCAGAAATGGACTTATGAAAGTATTTCTACATGGCAGATCGGCTCTGGATGATCCAGACAGACCACCATGATAGAGGATTATTTGTTTGTCAGAGAGGCACGAACAGATCCAATGGCTTTCATGTTCATTATCCAGCAACAAATGGCAGGGTCACAAGGGAACCCTGTCTCTGCCAGAATCATTTCCAAATGCCTAGCAGATGTGAATCTGCATTCTAGATGCCTCTTCCGTTTTGTACCTTCAATACCTCAACATTGTCAGCTGCATTTGCTGTGGTGACAGCAGAGAGCAACATGGAATGTCGGTCTTTAGCGACGAATCCTGCTTTTGTCTGGGAATGGATGACCACTGTGTCAGGGTTTGGAGGGCTATACGTGAGTGCTACAATCCCAACCTCACTTTATAAAGGCATACAGCCCCCACTGCATGTGTGATGATCTGGAGTGCCATCGCATATGATAGTCATTCGGCACTAGTCGTGCTGTGAGGGTCATTGACATTCCAGCAGTATGTTCAGGAGATCCTGCTGCCTCATGTGCTGCCTTTCCTAGCTGTGCACCCAGGAGCAATTTTCCACAAGATAATGCTCGTCCGCACACAACTAGAGTTTCTCAGGACTGCCTGCGTCATGTTGCAACACTTCCTTAGCCTGCCCACTCACTTGCCAATAAAGCATGTCTGGGACCAGATGGGATGCCAACTGTAGCAATGTTCGTGATTTAGTGTGTCATTTGCAAGAACTATGGGCAAATCAGCCGCAACACAACATATGGTGTCAGTTTGACTCTATGCCCGACCATATTACCGCATTTATACAGGCATGTGGTGGCCCAACAAAGGATTAAAGGTGACTTTATTGTGTACCGCAGCTCTGCCGGACATTTTCCCGCTTCTATGATATTGTAATCACTCCTGTCCTTTGTCTCTATCATCACACTAATAAAATTTGATTTGAATCAATGCTTCTTCGTGCTGCACAAATTTTTTTTTGTCAGTGAGTGTATATATTTATGTTAGAACATAGCTTAGCTGGCAAAATTGAGAATTGTAATGCACTTTGCAGCTGCTATGGAAAAACCATGTTTATGTGACCGGTGCATACATTTAATAAAGTATTTTGTAGTACAATAGACAATTGTAAAAGCAAATCTGTCCATTTCTTGGGCTTTGATATTTGATAATCTATACAAACCCATTACAACTCTTAAACTGAAATTGCTTTTGTGCTAACAAGTGGCTGGAAATATAGCACCTTTGGTCTAGGATAGCAAGATGGTCACTGGAAGGTTTGTGAAATGCCCCATCCAATTGTCATTACTGAAAGGATGCAGCTCTGATCCTGTGTTATGAAGTGCCATTTCAAAGACAGGTACAATGACTTAAATACAATGTGTTGAATTTTGCGATTACATTGATACTGGCATCCATCATAGCAGACCATTTCAAAGGAATTTTTCAACAGGATAATGTCTGTTCCCATCTTTGCAGCCATTATCAGACAATCCATGGAAGGCATACAGACATGGACTGCTCAATGAGATGCCTTATCTGTCTCCTATTGAATGTGTTTGGGATGCCATGTGACAACTTCTAAAAGCAAGGGTGCTTCCTGCAGAAACGGTTGGGGAACTGGTGGACAAACTTTGATGCTCTGGAATGCAATCCTTCGGAATTCATCTGTACCCTTTATGATTTGATGCTAGACAGAATATGGTAGTGTGTTACTGTCCAGTGGCTCACTCACAAGGGGGGAGGGGGAGATAATAGAGCTGAAGCACCCACCAAACCCAAAAATTAAGAAAGAAAAAACTAGAAGAAAACCTTTTAAGCACTGACGTATCTGTATCTAATTATTTTAGAAAATGATCATTGAAACAATTTTTTTTTTACAATATCCTTAGC
>JAFIDM010038230.1:0-28864 GCA_023159025.1 Thereuonema tuberculata | reverse complement strand
TATATATATTATCCCCCATTTATGTATTATGTATTTTTTATCTAACATTAAGGTTTTGGACTACAGCAAGCTTCCACTGCGCAACGCACTGGTAAAGAGGCATTGGTTGTGAATTACTTTGCTAGAGTTGTTTATTTTGTAAGCTTTGAATGTTCGTACTTAGTAAGGGTTTTACCATAATAAGAATGGTATTGTAAAAGTCCTTTAGTATAGTATAAACCGAATTTGTTTGAAACATTTTATTGGTTAGTAAAATGGCTGTCTATAAAGAGTTGTATCCCAATGGGAAGTTTAACGGTCGTAATTATACGACGTGGCGCTTAAGCATGCGCAACATATTAATGAAAGATGGCTTATGGGAGGCCGCAAATTTATCATCATCAGAATTAGAAATGATAGATGATAAGATAGAAAAGCGCAAAATGAAAGAAAAAGCTCAAAAAGCATTTGGGACGATTTTTGAATTACTTGAAGACAGGTTCAAGTTGTTGATTAAGGAAGAGGCCAATCCTTATGAACTTATAAAAGAACTTGACCGTAGATATAATAAGGTTGATCGTTTAAAGATCTCCAGACTAAAACGAAAGTTGTATGATGCTACAAATTTTAAAGACTGT
The DNA here is from genome assembly GCA_023159025.1 of Thereuonema tuberculata. Classification (NCBI taxonomy): domain Eukaryota; kingdom Metazoa; phylum Arthropoda; class Chilopoda; order Scutigeromorpha; family Scutigeridae; genus Thereuonema; species Thereuonema tuberculata. The sequence goes on along the minus strand of JAFIDM010038230.1, from coordinate 28,247 downwards.
AGTACATTAGAATATGACATTGTAAACATAAAAGTATTATTAAAGGAACTGAATCTTATTGGTGGGTCATTTGACGAATTAGAGCTTTGCTGGATGGTTCTATCTGGCTTACCTGAAGAATATGATCAGATAGCACAAGGTATTGGGTTAACTGAGGATACCCCTCAATTCAATTTAGAGACTGTGCTAGATAAAATTCTACATGAGGTGGAAAGAAAAAGGAATAAAGTTCCTCAAACAGATGAACATGATAGCGTAAACGTGTACAAAAGTAAAGCCAAGAAATACCCCAATGTCAAAGAGAAACGAAAGTGTTTCAGATGTAATAAGATTGGGCATCTTGCTAAGGACTGTCGTTCCAAAGATAAAGACACTCATGATAGGTCTTACGAAGGGAAATCAGGTGATAGAAAAACAGGAGCTAGTTTTCGTAAATCCGAAAAAAGAAGTTATACAGGTATAACAATAACTAATAAGAACAAATGTTTACTAGCAACATTAAGTGAGAATATATGGCTTATGGACAGTGGGACAACCCATCACATATGCTCCAATCGTAGTGACTTCAGTGATTATGAACCCCTCAATGAATCTGTTGAGATTCATGGTGCGTCAGTCAAACCAATTAAAGCCATTGGAAAGGGTACTATAGATTTAGAATGTAAAGTATCCCGAGACGAAGACGTTTCCTTAAAACTCAAAGACGTTTATCACGTACCAGATCTTGGAGTCAACTTAATTTCCTCAACGCGTTTGGCACATAAAAGATTTGTCCAAATCATCAAAGGAAATACATACACAGTTTATGACTGGAATAGAGAAGTAGTCTTAAGAGCTAATATGCATGCTAACCTATACTATGCTGATGTTATTGTAAACAGAGAAAAGGTTCATGCTTTCAATAAAACATCATCGGAGAGATCTCATTTGTGGCATGACAGGCTAGGCCACATTGCATACAGAAAACTTCAATTGATCTTACGTAAACAACTACTCAGAGGTATAGACCCAGTAAAAGTAAATGTAAGTGAAGTATGCGAATCTTGCAAATTAAGCAAAATGGCAGATGTTCCGCATAAAAAGTTGAACTTTGTAAGAAGCTCGGATGTATTAGAGATTGTTCATACGGATGTATGTGGACCTATGAACATACCTAATCATTATCGAGCTAAGTATATCTTAACGTTCATAGACGATTTTTCTCGTAGGAGCTTCGTATATTTCTTGAAGAGCAAAAGTCAAGTACCTAGAGTAACCAAGGACTTCATCAGTTTTGCAGAACGGCAAACTGGAAAGAAAGTCAAGGGAATTATGTCAGATCAAGGAACCGAGTATCACAACAAAGTCTTATCCCAGTATTTCCGTCAACGTGGAATCAAGCATATGTCATCCTCTGCCTACACTCCACAACAAAACGGAATTGCAGAAAGGTACAATCGGACCTTGATGGATTGTGCTCGCACCCTACTCATAGAATCAAAGCTACCAACAAACTACTGGATCTTTGCCACAGAATGTGCTAATTACTTGCTAAATCGTACGCCACATGACACTATAAATGGTAAGGTACCACTTAAAGTGTGGAACGGGGGGAGGTACGACCCCAACGTACGCCATTTACGCAAATTCGGGAGCACCGTGTATTTGAAAACATCAAACTATCAGAGAAGAAGTAAGTTTGATCATCGAGCAGTTAAAGGGATATTGATTGGCTATTCCACTCGACTCAGAGGCTACAAAGTTTGGTTGCCTGAGCAGAGAAAAGTTATTGAAACCAAAAATGCATTTGTAAATGAAAGAATGCCTGGAGTGAACCTTCTGTCTAGTAAACGTACTGATCTCTGTGAATATAAAAGACAAATTAAAGTAATGAAACCGGTAGGTCACAGTCAGTCTTCGAATGAAGAATCTGAAGAAGAGATTGAAGAAACCCATGAAGATGACGATGTAGAATCTGATAAGGATGAAGATATTAAGAAGGAAGAAAGCCAATCCAGGGAAACAAGATCAACATCAAAGTTAAAACAAGAAATAGTAAAATCATATGTCATGCAATTGCAAGAACCTCAGTCATACAAAGAAGCCATTTCATGTGAACAAAGTGAAGATTGGAAACAAGCAATCGATAAAGAACTTGAAAGTATCCATACTCATAATACTTGGTCATATGTAAAAATCCCACAGTATGCTCTTCCTTTGACCACTAAGTGGATATTCAAAATTAAATATAATCATAACAGGGAGATTTCGAAGTATAAGGCAAGACTCGTCGTTAATGGTTATACGCAAAGGCGTTATGTAGACTACGACAAGACTTATGCTCCTACACCAAGCGTAACAAGTATTAGATTACTACTTGCATTGGCTACTGATAAAAACTGGTATATTGAGCAATGCGACGTAAATTCGGCCTACTTATACGGAGACCTCCATGAAGAAATATATCTTATTATGCCAGAAGGCATTATATATGACAAATCGAAATATAATGGGGTACAGCTGAAAAAGGCACTATATGGTTTGAAACAAGCAGGCCGGCAGTGGTTTATGGAGCTCAGAACAAAGTTAAAATCCATTGGTTTCACCAACCTTAAATCTGATCCATGTATTTATTTAAAGAATGACGGACGCGAAAAGGTGTTTCTGGTAGTGTACATTGATGACATTCTCATCATGAGTAAACACAAAGACTCTATACTTCTGACTCAAAATGATTTGGAAAATTACTATAAGATAAAGAGGTTGGGTTCAGTAAAAGAATATTTAGGGATGTATATAGATTATGACAGGAATAGTGGAAGCATGAAAATCAGTCAAAAAGGATATATAGAAGATCTATTAAGTCAAAATCGTATGGAGAAGTGTAAAGGAGCAACCATACCTATGGAAGCAAATAGTAAGAAGAATGAAGAGTTAGGGCATTTATTAACCAGTGAACAACAAACCCAGTATAGAAGTATAATTGGAAGTTTAAATTATTTGTCCAACACCTGCCGACCCGACATCACATATGCTGTGAACAGACTGTCAAGGAAGAATAATGCACCTACTAATACAGACTATGTGAAACTAAAAAAAATATTGAAATATTTGCAGGACACCAAAGAACTGAAACTATGCTATTCAAGCACCGGAGAGAAATTAGTATTATATAGTGATGCAAGTTGGGCAGATGATTTGAACGATCGTAAATCGACATCTGGATGCGTCATCATGATGAGTAATGGTCCTATTCATTGGCTGTCTAGGAAACAGCAAGTGATCGCTATTTCTTCCCAGGAATCAGAATATATTTCTATGGCACTGGTCGTTACCGAGTTTAGAGCCATAAGAAATATATTATGTGAACTTCAAGAAGACGTGTACATGTCAAAGCCGGTAAACATGTGGTGCGACAATCAAGCAGCCATCCAGCTCGCTACAGAAAGTTTAAACAAAAGTAGAAGTCGCCATATAGATCTAAAATATCATGTCATTAAAGATGCAGTAGATAATAATGAAATTCAGATTCAGTATGTAGCAACAAACAAAAATATTGCCGATGGGCTCACTAAACCCTTAAGTAAAACATGCCATAAACTATTTGTTGACATGTTGAAAATGAAAATGTAATAGAGAGAGTAATTTTGCTTTTCAAGCGGGGGAGGTTTTTGCTGATGTATATATTAAATTAAATATAAGTTATATTAATATTTATATTTAATTAATTGAAGTTTAATTTTTGTGATGATATACATTGTGATTATCGTGCTTGAAAAGAAAATTTTTAGTTAAAGATTATTTACTAGTTTTCTGCGGGATTAATGTGTGCGGGATGAGAACGAAAGAAGATGGCGTAATGACGAAACCTGTAGCAGATTGTTCGATTTCAACGGAGATAAATATGCCTGGTTATGTCTCCACATTGACAGGTAAAGGAGAGCGGGAGCTTTGAAGAAGGAATGTCGCTGCCAAAACTAAAAGTAGGAAATATTATGTTTGCAGATGACGGAAGTAAATAAGAAATATTTATTATTCTTCTGAGGCCCTCCTAGATAAATGATCAACTGACGTCTTCCATGGAAAGTGCAGATTTAAACCCGAACAGAACCGTAATAAATATTTGAGAAATCCAGGATAAGAAGACATAGCAATGACGAATGAAAGTATTTATTTTCTGGTTGCTGAGAGGATCGATTAAAGGAAGAATTCGACGGAAATCCCCATGCGAAGAGTTCCGAAGATCGAACGTTTAAATAGGCTTAGGTTTATGAAACAGAAGAGAAATTAGTGCCACTGGATCAAAGGGATCTGAACTGAATTCATACAAGTGATTAAGCATATTTGTGTGTGAATTAGTGAAACTAATTATTGCTTGTTTGGTTATCTAGAGTTAATTATAAATATCAACTGATAGTTGATAGTAAAGTATCAATTATGTGTATAGTGTTTTCGAGACGAGTTATCATCGAGAGTCAAGATATGTAAGTACAGTTTCCTTTATTTTATGAATCGAGTAACCAAGGGATTGATGATTTATAACAAGACCGAACTATACAAGTAACATTATTAAAGGAGCAAAGATTAATTTTTCCACGTAGAGGAAAAACCATTATTGAGTGATCTAACTTTAGTTTCTTCTAAGAATGAAATAGTACATTAATGACAGATATGACTTAGATGTAAAAACCATTATATTCTGAAATTAAGTATCCTTGTAGGTTACTTGTTAATATTTACATAGGAAGTCATTAGTTTAATATTTTGAATTTAAGGTGTAGTATTAATGTCAAAAGTGACATTTGAAGTTGAGATATATAATACTATGTTTTTTGTACTACATATTATTATTCTTGGATTAAGAATAATCATCAAGGTTAAAGTTCATTAATAATTTGTAATTATTGACTATTTCATATTTTGATATTTACATGTAAACTGATACATGCAAGGCTTCATAGATGGTACCATTAGGGATTAGTTACAGATGAACTTAGTTAATATATGATAACAAATGTTATTGCTCTTATATCATAAATTATTGTAAAGTCAATTTTTCCTTTCATAAAGGTCATGAACTCTAGTAATAAATTATTTTAAAGTTTTTTAATATTCAATGCTTTTGTTTCTTTACCTTGATGCGTGCTTGCTCTGAAAGTATATATATTATCCCCCATTTATGTATTATGTATTTTTTATCTAACATTAAGGTTTTGGACTACAGCAAGCTTCCACTGCGCAACGCACTGGTAAAGAGGCATTGGTTGTGAATTACTTTGCTAGAGTTGTTTATTTTGTAAGCTTTGAATGTTCGTACTTAGTAAGGGTTTTACCATAATAAGAATGGTATTGTAAAAGTCCTTTAGTATAGTATAAACCGAATTTGTTTGAAACATTTTATTGGTTAGTAAAATGGCTGTCTATAAAGAGTTGTATCCCAATGGGAAGTTTAACGGTCGTAATTATACGACGTGGCGCTTAAGCATGCGCAACATATTAATGAAAGATGGCTTATGGGAGGCCGCAAATTTATCATCATCAGAATTAGAAATGATAGATGATAAGATAGAAAAGCGCAAAATGAAAGAAAAAGCTCAAAAAGCATTTGGGACGATTTTTGAATTACTTGAAGACAGGTTCAAGTTGTTGATTAAGGAAGAGGCCAATCCTTATGAACTTATAAAAGAACTTGACCGTAGATATAATAAGGTTGATCGTTTAAAGATCTCCAGACTAAAACGAAAGTTGTATGATGCTACAAATTTTAAAGACTGTAGTACATTAGAATATGACATTGTAAACATAAAAGTATTATTAAAGGAACTGAATCTTATTGGTGGGTCATTTGACGAATTAGAGCTTTGCTGGATGGTTCTATCTGGCTTACCTGAAGAATATGATCAGATAGCACAAGGTATTGGGTTAACTGAGGATACCCCTCAATTCAATTTAGAGACTGTGCTAGATAAAATTCTACATGAGGTGGAAAGAAAAAGGAATAAAGTTCCTCAAACAGATGAACATGATAGCGTAAACGTGTACAAAAGTAAAGCCAAGAAATACCCCAATGTCAAAGAGAAACGAAAGTGTTTCAGATGTAATAAGATTGGGCATCTTGCTAAGGACTGTCGTTCCAAAGATAAAGACACTCATGATAGGTCTTACGAAGGGAAATCAGGTGATAGAAAAACAGGAGCTAGTTTTCGTAAATCCGAAAAAAGAAGTTATACAGGTATAACAATAACTAATAAGAACAAATGTTTACTAGCAACATTAAGTGAGAATATATGGCTTATGGACAGTGGGACAACCCATCACATATGCTCCAATCGTAGTGACTTCAGTGATTATGAACCCCTCAATGAATCTGTTGAGATTCATGGTGCGTCAGTCAAACCAATTAAAGCCATTGGAAAGGGTACTATAGATTTAGAATGTAAAGTATCCCGAGACGAAGACGTTTCCTTAAAACTCAAAGACGTTTATCACGTACCAGATCTTGGAGTCAACTTAATTTCCTCAACGCGTTTGGCACATAAAAGATTTGTCCAAATCATCAAAGGAAATACATACACAGTTTATGACTGGAATAGAGAAGTAGTCTTAAGAGCTAATATGCATGCTAACCTATACTATGCTGATGTTATTGTAAACAGAGAAAAGGTTCATGCTTTCAATAAAACATCATCGGAGAGATCTCATTTGTGGCATGACAGGCTAGGCCACATTGCATACAGAAAACTTCAATTGATCTTACGTAAACAACTACTCAGAGGTATAGACCCAGTAAAAGTAAATGTAAGTGAAGTATGCGAATCTTGCAAATTAAGCAAAATGGCAGATGTTCCGCATAAAAAGTTGAACTTTGTAAGAAGCTCGGATGTATTAGAGATTGTTCATACGGATGTATGTGGACCTATGAACATACCTAATCATTATCGAGCTAAGTATATCTTAACGTTCATAGACGATTTTTCTCGTAGGAGCTTCGTATATTTCTTGAAGAGCAAAAGTCAAGTACCTAGAGTAACCAAGGACTTCATCAGTTTTGCAGAACGGCAAACTGGAAAGAAAGTCAAGGGAATTATGTCAGATCAAGGAACCGAGTATCACAACAAAGTCTTATCCCAGTATTTCCGTCAACGTGGAATCAAGCATATGTCATCCTCTGCCTACACTCCACAACAAAACGGAATTGCAGAAAGGTACAATCGGACCTTGATGGATTGTGCTCGCACCCTACTCATAGAATCAAAGCTACCAACAAACTACTGGATCTTTGCCACAGAATGTGCTAATTACTTGCTAAATCGTACGCCACATGACACTATAAATGGTAAGGTACCACTTAAAGTGTGGAACGGGGGGAGGTACGACCCCAACGTACGCCATTTACGCAAATTCGGGAGCACCGTGTATTTGAAAACATCAAACTATCAGAGAAGAAGTAAGTTTGATCATCGAGCAGTTAAAGGGATATTGATTGGCTATTCCACTCGACTCAGAGGCTACAAAGTTTGGTTGCCTGAGCAGAGAAAAGTTATTGAAACCAAAAATGCATTTGTAAATGAAAGAATGCCTGGAGTGAACCTTCTGTCTAGTAAACGTACTGATCTCTGTGAATATAAAAGACAAATTAAAGTAATGAAACCGGTAGGTCACAGTCAGTCTTCGAATGAAGAATCTGAAGAAGAGATTGAAGAAACCCATGAAGATGACGATGTAGAATCTGATAAGGATGAAGATATTAAGAAGGAAGAAAGCCAATCCAGGGAAACAAGATCAACATCAAAGTTAAAACAAGAAATAGTAAAATCATATGTCATGCAATTGCAAGAACCTCAGTCATACAAAGAAGCCATTTCATGTGAACAAAGTGAAGATTGGAAACAAGCAATCGATAAAGAACTTGAAAGTATCCATACTCATAATACTTGGTCATATGTAAAAATCCCACAGTATGCTCTTCCTTTGACCACTAAGTGGATATTCAAAATTAAATATAATCATAACAGGGAGATTTCGAAGTATAAGGCAAGACTCGTCGTTAATGGTTATACGCAAAGGCGTTATGTAGACTACGACAAGACTTATGCTCCTACACCAAGCGTAACAAGTATTAGATTACTACTTGCATTGGCTACTGATAAAAACTGGTATATTGAGCAATGCGACGTAAATTCGGCCTACTTATACGGAGACCTCCATGAAGAAATATATCTTATTATGCCAGAAGGCATTATATATGACAAATCGAAATATAATGGGGTACAGCTGAAAAAGGCACTATATGGTTTGAAACAAGCAGGCCGGCAGTGGTTTATGGAGCTCAGAACAAAGTTAAAATCCATTGGTTTCACCAACCTTAAATCTGATCCATGTATTTATTTAAAGAATGACGGACGCGAAAAGGTGTTTCTGGTAGTGTACATTGATGACATTCTCATCATGAGTAAACACAAAGACTCTATACTTCTGACTCAAAATGATTTGGAAAATTACTATAAGATAAAGAGGTTGGGTTCAGTAAAAGAATATTTAGGGATGTATATAGATTATGACAGGAATAGTGGAAGCATGAAAATCAGTCAAAAAGGATATATAGAAGATCTATTAAGTCAAAATCGTATGGAGAAGTGTAAAGGAGCAACCATACCTATGGAAGCAAATAGTAAGAAGAATGAAGAGTTAGGGCATTTATTAACCAGTGAACAACAAACCCAGTATAGAAGTATAATTGGAAGTTTAAATTATTTGTCCAACACCTGCCGACCCGACATCACATATGCTGTGAACAGACTGTCAAGGAAGAATAATGCACCTACTAATACAGACTATGTGAAACTAAAAAAAATATTGAAATATTTGCAGGACACCAAAGAACTGAAACTATGCTATTCAAGCACCGGAGAGAAATTAGTATTATATAGTGATGCAAGTTGGGCAGATGATTTGAACGATCGTAAATCGACATCTGGATGCGTCATCATGATGAGTAATGGTCCTATTCATTGGCTGTCTAGGAAACAGCAAGTGATCGCTATTTCTTCCCAGGAATCAGAATATATTTCTATGGCACTGGTCGTTACCGAGTTTAGAGCCATAAGAAATATATTATGTGAACTTCAAGAAGACGTGTACATGTCAAAGCCGGTAAACATGTGGTGCGACAATCAAGCAGCCATCCAGCTCGCTACAGAAAGTTTAAACAAAAGTAGAAGTCGCCATATAGATCTAAAATATCATGTCATTAAAGATGCAGTAGATAATAATGAAATTCAGATTCAGTATGTAGCAACAAACAAAAATATTGCCGATGGGCTCACTAAACCCTTAAGTAAAACATGCCATAAACTATTTGTTGACATGTTGAAAATGAAAATGTAATAGAGAGAGTAATTTTGCTTTTCAAGCGGGGGAGGTTTTTGCTGATGTATATATTAAATTAAATATAAGTTATATTAATATTTATATTTAATTAATTGAAGTTTAATTTTTGTGATGATATACATTGTGATTATCGTGCTTGAAAAGAAAATTTTTAGTTAAAGATTATTTACTAGTTTTCTGCGGGATTAATGTGTGCGGGATGAGAACGAAAGAAGATGGCGTAATGACGAAACCTGTAGCAGATTGTTCGATTTCAACGGAGATAAATATGCCTGGTTATGTCTCCACATTGACAGGTAAAGGAGAGCGGGAGCTTTGAAGAAGGAATGTCGCTGCCAAAACTAAAAGTAGGAAATATTATGTTTGCAGATGACGGAAGTAAATAAGAAATATTTATTATTCTTCTGAGGCCCTCCTAGATAAATGATCAACTGACGTCTTCCATGGAAAGTGCAGATTTAAACCCGAACAGAACCGTAATAAATATTTGAGAAATCCAGGATAAGAAGACATAGCAATGACGAATGAAAGTATTTATTTTCTGGTTGCTGAGAGGATCGATTAAAGGAAGAATTCGACGGAAATCCCCATGCGAAGAGTTCCGAAGATCGAACGTTTAAATAGGCTTAGGTTTATGAAACAGAAGAGAAATTAGTGCCACTGGATCAAAGGGATCTGAACTGAATTCATACAAGTGATTAAGCATATTTGTGTGTGAATTAGTGAAACTAATTATTGCTTGTTTGGTTATCTAGAGTTAATTATAAATATCAACTGATAGTTGATAGTAAAGTATCAATTATGTGTATAGTGTTTTCGAGACGAGTTATCATCGAGAGTCAAGATATGTAAGTACAGTTTCCTTTATTTTATGAATCGAGTAACCAAGGGATTGATGATTTATAACAAGACCGAACTATACAAGTAACATTATTAAAGGAGCAAAGATTAATTTTTCCACGTAGAGGAAAAACCATTATTGAGTGATCTAACTTTAGTTTCTTCTAAGAATGAAATAGTACATTAATGACAGATATGACTTAGATGTAAAAACCATTATATTCTGAAATTAAGTATCCTTGTAGGTTACTTGTTAATATTTACATAGGAAGTCATTAGTTTAATATTTTGAATTTAAGGTGTAGTATTAATGTCAAAAGTGACATTTGAAGTTGAGATATATAATACTATGTTTTTTGTACTACATATTATTATTCTTGGATTAAGAATAATCATCAAGGTTAAAGTTCATTAATAATTTGTAATTATTGACTATTTCATATTTTGATATTTACATGTAAACTGATACATGCAAGGCTTCATAGATGGTACCATTAGGGATTAGTTACAGATGAACTTAGTTAATATATGATAACAAATGTTATTGCTCTTATATCATAAATTATTGTAAAGTCAATTTTTCCTTTCATAAAGGTCATGAACTCTAGTAATAAATTATTTTAAAGTTTTTTAATATTCAATGCTTTTGTTTCTTTACCTTGATGCGTGCTTGCTCTGAAAGTATATATATTATCCCCCATTTATGTATTATGTATTTTTTATCTAACATTAAGGTTTTGGACTACAGCAAGCTTCCACTGCGCAACGCACTGGTAAAGAGGCATTGGTTGTGAATTACTTTGCTAGAGTTGTTTATTTTGTAAGCTTTGAATGTTCGTACTTAGTAAGGGTTTTACCATAATAAGAATGGTATTGTAAAAGTCCTTTAGTATAGTATAAACCGAATTTGTTTGAAACATTTTATTGGTTAGTAAAATGGCTGTCTATAAAGAGTTGTATCCCAATGGGAAGTTTAACGGTCGTAATTATACGACGTGGCGCTTAAGCATGCGCAACATATTAATGAAAGATGGCTTATGGGAGGCCGCAAATTTATCATCATCAGAATTAGAAATGATAGATGATAAGATAGAAAAGCGCAAAATGAAAGAAAAAGCTCAAAAAGCATTTGGGACGATTTTTGAATTACTTGAAGACAGGTTCAAGTTGTTGATTAAGGAAGAGGCCAATCCTTATGAACTTATAAAAGAACTTGACCGTAGATATAATAAGGTTGATCGTTTAAAGATCTCCAGACTAAAACGAAAGTTGTATGATGCTACAAATTTTAAAGACTGTAGTACATTAGAATATGACATTGTAAACATAAAAGTATTATTAAAGGAACTGAATCTTATTGGTGGGTCATTTGACGAATTAGAGCTTTGCTGGATGGTTCTATCTGGCTTACCTGAAGAATATGATCAGATAGCACAAGGTATTGGGTTAACTGAGGATACCCCTCAATTCAATTTAGAGACTGTGCTAGATAAAATTCTACATGAGGTGGAAAGAAAAAGGAATAAAGTTCCTCAAACAGATGAACATGATAGCGTAAACGTGTACAAAAGTAAAGCCAAGAAATACCCCAATGTCAAAGAGAAACGAAAGTGTTTCAGATGTAATAAGATTGGGCATCTTGCTAAGGACTGTCGTTCCAAAGATAAAGACACTCATGATAGGTCTTACGAAGGGAAATCAGGTGATAGAAAAACAGGAGCTAGTTTTCGTAAATCCGAAAAAAGAAGTTATACAGGTATAACAATAACTAATAAGAACAAATGTTTACTAGCAACATTAAGTGAGAATATATGGCTTATGGACAGTGGGACAACCCATCACATATGCTCCAATCGTAGTGACTTCAGTGATTATGAACCCCTCAATGAATCTGTTGAGATTCATGGTGCGTCAGTCAAACCAATTAAAGCCATTGGAAAGGGTACTATAGATTTAGAATGTAAAGTATCCCGAGACGAAGACGTTTCCTTAAAACTCAAAGACGTTTATCACGTACCAGATCTTGGAGTCAACTTAATTTCCTCAACGCGTTTGGCACATAAAAGATTTGTCCAAATCATCAAAGGAAATACATACACAGTTTATGACTGGAATAGAGAAGTAGTCTTAAGAGCTAATATGCATGCTAACCTATACTATGCTGATGTTATTGTAAACAGAGAAAAGGTTCATGCTTTCAATAAAACATCATCGGAGAGATCTCATTTGTGGCATGACAGGCTAGGCCACATTGCATACAGAAAACTTCAATTGATCTTACGTAAACAACTACTCAGAGGTATAGACCCAGTAAAAGTAAATGTAAGTGAAGTATGCGAATCTTGCAAATTAAGCAAAATGGCAGATGTTCCGCATAAAAAGTTGAACTTTGTAAGAAGCTCGGATGTATTAGAGATTGTTCATACGGATGTATGTGGACCTATGAACATACCTAATCATTATCGAGCTAAGTATATCTTAACGTTCATAGACGATTTTTCTCGTAGGAGCTTCGTATATTTCTTGAAGAGCAAAAGTCAAGTACCTAGAGTAACCAAGGACTTCATCAGTTTTGCAGAACGGCAAACTGGAAAGAAAGTCAAGGGAATTATGTCAGATCAAGGAACCGAGTATCACAACAAAGTCTTATCCCAGTATTTCCGTCAACGTGGAATCAAGCATATGTCATCCTCTGCCTACACTCCACAACAAAACGGAATTGCAGAAAGGTACAATCGGACCTTGATGGATTGTGCTCGCACCCTACTCATAGAATCAAAGCTACCAACAAACTACTGGATCTTTGCCACAGAATGTGCTAATTACTTGCTAAATCGTACGCCACATGACACTATAAATGGTAAGGTACCACTTAAAGTGTGGAACGGGGGGAGGTACGACCCCAACGTACGCCATTTACGCAAATTCGGGAGCACCGTGTATTTGAAAACATCAAACTATCAGAGAAGAAGTAAGTTTGATCATCGAGCAGTTAAAGGGATATTGATTGGCTATTCCACTCGACTCAGAGGCTACAAAGTTTGGTTGCCTGAGCAGAGAAAAGTTATTGAAACCAAAAATGCATTTGTAAATGAAAGAATGCCTGGAGTGAACCTTCTGTCTAGTAAACGTACTGATCTCTGTGAATATAAAAGACAAATTAAAGTAATGAAACCGGTAGGTCACAGTCAGTCTTCGAATGAAGAATCTGAAGAAGAGATTGAAGAAACCCATGAAGATGACGATGTAGAATCTGATAAGGATGAAGATATTAAGAAGGAAGAAAGCCAATCCAGGGAAACAAGATCAACATCAAAGTTAAAACAAGAAATAGTAAAATCATATGTCATGCAATTGCAAGAACCTCAGTCATACAAAGAAGCCATTTCATGTGAACAAAGTGAAGATTGGAAACAAGCAATCGATAAAGAACTTGAAAGTATCCATACTCATAATACTTGGTCATATGTAAAAATCCCACAGTATGCTCTTCCTTTGACCACTAAGTGGATATTCAAAATTAAATATAATCATAACAGGGAGATTTCGAAGTATAAGGCAAGACTCGTCGTTAATGGTTATACGCAAAGGCGTTATGTAGACTACGACAAGACTTATGCTCCTACACCAAGCGTAACAAGTATTAGATTACTACTTGCATTGGCTACTGATAAAAACTGGTATATTGAGCAATGCGACGTAAATTCGGCCTACTTATACGGAGACCTCCATGAAGAAATATATCTTATTATGCCAGAAGGCATTATATATGACAAATCGAAATATAATGGGGTACAGCTGAAAAAGGCACTATATGGTTTGAAACAAGCAGGCCGGCAGTGGTTTATGGAGCTCAGAACAAAGTTAAAATCCATTGGTTTCACCAACCTTAAATCTGATCCATGTATTTATTTAAAGAATGACGGACGCGAAAAGGTGTTTCTGGTAGTGTACATTGATGACATTCTCATCATGAGTAAACACAAAGACTCTATACTTCTGACTCAAAATGATTTGGAAAATTACTATAAGATAAAGAGGTTGGGTTCAGTAAAAGAATATTTAGGGATGTATATAGATTATGACAGGAATAGTGGAAGCATGAAAATCAGTCAAAAAGGATATATAGAAGATCTATTAAGTCAAAATCGTATGGAGAAGTGTAAAGGAGCAACCATACCTATGGAAGCAAATAGTAAGAAGAATGAAGAGTTAGGGCATTTATTAACCAGTGAACAACAAACCCAGTATAGAAGTATAATTGGAAGTTTAAATTATTTGTCCAACACCTGCCGACCCGACATCACATATGCTGTGAACAGACTGTCAAGGAAGAATAATGCACCTACTAATACAGACTATGTGAAACTAAAAAAAATATTGAAATATTTGCAGGACACCAAAGAACTGAAACTATGCTATTCAAGCACCGGAGAGAAATTAGTATTATATAGTGATGCAAGTTGGGCAGATGATTTGAACGATCGTAAATCGACATCTGGATGCGTCATCATGATGAGTAATGGTCCTATTCATTGGCTGTCTAGGAAACAGCAAGTGATCGCTATTTCTTCCCAGGAATCAGAATATATTTCTATGGCACTGGTCGTTACCGAGTTTAGAGCCATAAGAAATATATTATGTGAACTTCAAGAAGACGTGTACATGTCAAAGCCGGTAAACATGTGGTGCGACAATCAAGCAGCCATCCAGCTCGCTACAGAAAGTTTAAACAAAAGTAGAAGTCGCCATATAGATCTAAAATATCATGTCATTAAAGATGCAGTAGATAATAATGAAATTCAGATTCAGTATGTAGCAACAAACAAAAATATTGCCGATGGGCTCACTAAACCCTTAAGTAAAACATGCCATAAACTATTTGTTGACATGTTGAAAATGAAAATGTAATAGAGAGAGTAATTTTGCTTTTCAAGCGGGGGAGGTTTTTGCTGATGTATATATTAAATTAAATATAAGTTATATTAATATTTATATTTAATTAATTGAAGTTTAATTTTTGTGATGATATACATTGTGATTATCGTGCTTGAAAAGAAAATTTTTAGTTAAAGATTATTTACTAGTTTTCTGCGGGATTAATGTGTGCGGGATGAGAACGAAAGAAGATGGCGTAATGACGAAACCTGTAGCAGATTGTTCGATTTCAACGGAGATAAATATGCCTGGTTATGTCTCCACATTGACAGGTAAAGGAGAGCGGGAGCTTTGAAGAAGGAATGTCGCTGCCAAAACTAAAAGTAGGAAATATTATGTTTGCAGATGACGGAAGTAAATAAGAAATATTTATTATTCTTCTGAGGCCCTCCTAGATAAATGATCAACTGACGTCTTCCATGGAAAGTGCAGATTTAAACCCGAACAGAACCGTAATAAATATTTGAGAAATCCAGGATAAGAAGACATAGCAATGACGAATGAAAGTATTTATTTTCTGGTTGCTGAGAGGATCGATTAAAGGAAGAATTCGACGGAAATCCCCATGCGAAGAGTTCCGAAGATCGAACGTTTAAATAGGCTTAGGTTTATGAAACAGAAGAGAAATTAGTGCCACTGGATCAAAGGGATCTGAACTGAATTCATACAAGTGATTAAGCATATTTGTGTGTGAATTAGTGAAACTAATTATTGCTTGTTTGGTTATCTAGAGTTAATTATAAATATCAACTGATAGTTGATAGTAAAGTATCAATTATGTGTATAGTGTTTTCGAGACGAGTTATCATCGAGAGTCAAGATATGTAAGTACAGTTTCCTTTATTTTATGAATCGAGTAACCAAGGGATTGATGATTTATAACAAGACCGAACTATACAAGTAACATTATTAAAGGAGCAAAGATTAATTTTTCCACGTAGAGGAAAAACCATTATTGAGTGATCTAACTTTAGTTTCTTCTAAGAATGAAATAGTACATTAATGACAGATATGACTTAGATGTAAAAACCATTATATTCTGAAATTAAGTATCCTTGTAGGTTACTTGTTAATATTTACATAGGAAGTCATTAGTTTAATATTTTGAATTTAAGGTGTAGTATTAATGTCAAAAGTGACATTTGAAGTTGAGATATATAATACTATGTTTTTTGTACTACATATTATTATTCTTGGATTAAGAATAATCATCAAGGTTAAAGTTCATTAATAATTTGTAATTATTGACTATTTCATATTTTGATATTTACATGTAAACTGATACATGCAAGGCTTCATAGATGGTACCATTAGGGATTAGTTACAGATGAACTTAGTTAATATATGATAACAAATGTTATTGCTCTTATATCATAAATTATTGTAAAGTCAATTTTTCCTTTCATAAAGGTCATGAACTCTAGTAATAAATTATTTTAAAGTTTTTTAATATTCAATGCTTTTGTTTCTTTACCTTGATGCGTGCTTGCTCTGAAAGTATATATATTATCCCCCATTTATGTATTATGTATTTTTTATCTAACATTAAGGTTTTGGACTACAGCAAGCTTCCACTGCGCAACGCACTGGTAAAGAGGCATTGGTTGTGAATTACTTTGCTAGAGTTGTTTATTTTGTAAGCTTTGAATGTTCGTACTTAGTAAGGGTTTTACCATAATAAGAATGGTATTGTAAAAGTCCTTTAGTATAGTATAAACCGAATTTGTTTGAAACATTTTATTGGTTAGTAAAATGGCTGTCTATAAAGAGTTGTATCCCAATGGGAAGTTTAACGGTCGTAATTATACGACGTGGCGCTTAAGCATGCGCAACATATTAATGAAAGATGGCTTATGGGAGGCCGCAAATTTATCATCATCAGAATTAGAAATGATAGATGATAAGATAGAAAAGCGCAAAATGAAAGAAAAAGCTCAAAAAGCATTTGGGACGATTTTTGAATTACTTGAAGACAGGTTCAAGTTGTTGATTAAGGAAGAGGCCAATCCTTATGAACTTATAAAAGAACTTGACCGTAGATATAATAAGGTTGATCGTTTAAAGATCTCCAGACTAAAACGAAAGTTGTATGATGCTACAAATTTTAAAGACTGTAGTACATTAGAATATGACATTGTAAACATAAAAGTATTATTAAAGGAACTGAATCTTATTGGTGGGTCATTTGACGAATTAGAGCTTTGCTGGATGGTTCTATCTGGCTTACCTGAAGAATATGATCAGATAGCACAAGGTATTGGGTTAACTGAGGATACCCCTCAATTCAATTTAGAGACTGTGCTAGATAAAATTCTACATGAGGTGGAAAGAAAAAGGAATAAAGTTCCTCAAACAGATGAACATGATAGCGTAAACGTGTACAAAAGTAAAGCCAAGAAATACCCCAATGTCAAAGAGAAACGAAAGTGTTTCAGATGTAATAAGATTGGGCATCTTGCTAAGGACTGTCGTTCCAAAGATAAAGACACTCATGATAGGTCTTACGAAGGGAAATCAGGTGATAGAAAAACAGGAGCTAGTTTTCGTAAATCCGAAAAAAGAAGTTATACAGGTATAACAATAACTAATAAGAACAAATGTTTACTAGCAACATTAAGTGAGAATATATGGCTTATGGACAGTGGGACAACCCATCACATATGCTCCAATCGTAGTGACTTCAGTGATTATGAACCCCTCAATGAATCTGTTGAGATTCATGGTGCGTCAGTCAAACCAATTAAAGCCATTGGAAAGGGTACTATAGATTTAGAATGTAAAGTATCCCGAGACGAAGACGTTTCCTTAAAACTCAAAGACGTTTATCACGTACCAGATCTTGGAGTCAACTTAATTTCCTCAACGCGTTTGGCACATAAAAGATTTGTCCAAATCATCAAAGGAAATACATACACAGTTTATGACTGGAATAGAGAAGTAGTCTTAAGAGCTAATATGCATGCTAACCTATACTATGCTGATGTTATTGTAAACAGAGAAAAGGTTCATGCTTTCAATAAAACATCATCGGAGAGATCTCATTTGTGGCATGACAGGCTAGGCCACATTGCATACAGAAAACTTCAATTGATCTTACGTAAACAACTACTCAGAGGTATAGACCCAGTAAAAGTAAATGTAAGTGAAGTATGCGAATCTTGCAAATTAAGCAAAATGGCAGATGTTCCGCATAAAAAGTTGAACTTTGTAAGAAGCTCGGATGTATTAGAGATTGTTCATACGGATGTATGTGGACCTATGAACATACCTAATCATTATCGAGCTAAGTATATCTTAACGTTCATAGACGATTTTTCTCGTAGGAGCTTCGTATATTTCTTGAAGAGCAAAAGTCAAGTACCTAGAGTAACCAAGGACTTCATCAGTTTTGCAGAACGGCAAACTGGAAAGAAAGTCAAGGGAATTATGTCAGATCAAGGAACCGAGTATCACAACAAAGTCTTATCCCAGTATTTCCGTCAACGTGGAATCAAGCATATGTCATCCTCTGCCTACACTCCACAACAAAACGGAATTGCAGAAAGGTACAATCGGACCTTGATGGATTGTGCTCGCACCCTACTCATAGAATCAAAGCTACCAACAAACTACTGGATCTTTGCCACAGAATGTGCTAATTACTTGCTAAATCGTACGCCACATGACACTATAAATGGTAAGGTACCACTTAAAGTGTGGAACGGGGGGAGGTACGACCCCAACGTACGCCATTTACGCAAATTCGGGAGCACCGTGTATTTGAAAACATCAAACTATCAGAGAAGAAGTAAGTTTGATCATCGAGCAGTTAAAGGGATATTGATTGGCTATTCCACTCGACTCAGAGGCTACAAAGTTTGGTTGCCTGAGCAGAGAAAAGTTATTGAAACCAAAAATGCATTTGTAAATGAAAGAATGCCTGGAGTGAACCTTCTGTCTAGTAAACGTACTGATCTCTGTGAATATAAAAGACAAATTAAAGTAATGAAACCGGTAGGTCACAGTCAGTCTTCGAATGAAGAATCTGAAGAAGAGATTGAAGAAACCCATGAAGATGACGATGTAGAATCTGATAAGGATGAAGATATTAAGAAGGAAGAAAGCCAATCCAGGGAAACAAGATCAACATCAAAGTTAAAACAAGAAATAGTAAAATCATATGTCATGCAATTGCAAGAACCTCAGTCATACAAAGAAGCCATTTCATGTGAACAAAGTGAAGATTGGAAACAAGCAATCGATAAAGAACTTGAAAGTATCCATACTCATAATACTTGGTCATATGTAAAAATCCCACAGTATGCTCTTCCTTTGACCACTAAGTGGATATTCAAAATTAAATATAATCATAACAGGGAGATTTCGAAGTATAAGGCAAGACTCGTCGTTAATGGTTATACGCAAAGGCGTTATGTAGACTACGACAAGACTTATGCTCCTACACCAAGCGTAACAAGTATTAGATTACTACTTGCATTGGCTACTGATAAAAACTGGTATATTGAGCAATGCGACGTAAATTCGGCCTACTTATACGGAGACCTCCATGAAGAAATATATCTTATTATGCCAGAAGGCATTATATATGACAAATCGAAATATAATGGGGTACAGCTGAAAAAGGCACTATATGGTTTGAAACAAGCAGGCCGGCAGTGGTTTATGGAGCTCAGAACAAAGTTAAAATCCATTGGTTTCACCAACCTTAAATCTGATCCATGTATTTATTTAAAGAATGACGGACGCGAAAAGGTGTTTCTGGTAGTGTACATTGATGACATTCTCATCATGAGTAAACACAAAGACTCTATACTTCTGACTCAAAATGATTTGGAAAATTACTATAAGATAAAGAGGTTGGGTTCAGTAAAAGAATATTTAGGGATGTATATAGATTATGACAGGAATAGTGGAAGCATGAAAATCAGTCAAAAAGGATATATAGAAGATCTATTAAGTCAAAATCGTATGGAGAAGTGTAAAGGAGCAACCATACCTATGGAAGCAAATAGTAAGAAGAATGAAGAGTTAGGGCATTTATTAACCAGTGAACAACAAACCCAGTATAGAAGTATAATTGGAAGTTTAAATTATTTGTCCAACACCTGCCGACCCGACATCACATATGCTGTGAACAGACTGTCAAGGAAGAATAATGCACCTACTAATACAGACTATGTGAAACTAAAAAAAATATTGAAATATTTGCAGGACACCAAAGAACTGAAACTATGCTATTCAAGCACCGGAGAGAAATTAGTATTATATAGTGATGCAAGTTGGGCAGATGATTTGAACGATCGTAAATCGACATCTGGATGCGTCATCATGATGAGTAATGGTCCTATTCATTGGCTGTCTAGGAAACAGCAAGTGATCGCTATTTCTTCCCAGGAATCAGAATATATTTCTATGGCACTGGTCGTTACCGAGTTTAGAGCCATAAGAAATATATTATGTGAACTTCAAGAAGACGTGTACATGTCAAAGCCGGTAAACATGTGGTGCGACAATCAAGCAGCCATCCAGCTCGCTACAGAAAGTTTAAACAAAAGTAGAAGTCGCCATATAGATCTAAAATATCATGTCATTAAAGATGCAGTAGATAATAATGAAATTCAGATTCAGTATGTAGCAACAAACAAAAATATTGCCGATGGGCTCACTAAACCCTTAAGTAAAACATGCCATAAACTATTTGTTGACATGTTGAAAATGAAAATGTAATAGAGAGAGTAATTTTGCTTTTCAAGCGGGGGAGGTTTTTGCTGATGTATATATTAAATTAAATATAAGTTATATTAATATTTATATTTAATTAATTGAAGTTTAATTTTTGTGATGATATACATTGTGATTATCGTGCTTGAAAAGAAAATTTTTAGTTAAAGATTATTTACTAGTTTTCTGCGGGATTAATGTGTGCGGGATGAGAACGAAAGAAGATGGCGTAATGACGAAACCTGTAGCAGATTGTTCGATTTCAACGGAGATAAATATGCCTGGTTATGTCTCCACATTGACAGGTAAAGGAGAGCGGGAGCTTTGAAGAAGGAATGTCGCTGCCAAAACTAAAAGTAGGAAATATTATGTTTGCAGATGACGGAAGTAAATAAGAAATATTTATTATTCTTCTGAGGCCCTCCTAGATAAATGATCAACTGACGTCTTCCATGGAAAGTGCAGATTTAAACCCGAACAGAACCGTAATAAATATTTGAGAAATCCAGGATAAGAAGACATAGCAATGACGAATGAAAGTATTTATTTTCTGGTTGCTGAGAGGATCGATTAAAGGAAGAATTCGACGGAAATCCCCATGCGAAGAGTTCCGAAGATCGAACGTTTAAATAGGCTTAGGTTTATGAAACAGAAGAGAAATTAGTGCCACTGGATCAAAGGGATCTGAACTGAATTCATACAAGTGATTAAGCATATTTGTGTGTGAATTAGTGAAACTAATTATTGCTTGTTTGGTTATCTAGAGTTAATTATAAATATCAACTGATAGTTGATAGTAAAGTATCAATTATGTGTATAGTGTTTTCGAGACGAGTTATCATCGAGAGTCAAGATATGTAAGTACAGTTTCCTTTATTTTATGAATCGAGTAACCAAGGGATTGATGATTTATAACAAGACCGAACTATACAAGTAACATTATTAAAGGAGCAAAGATTAATTTTTCCACGTAGAGGAAAAACCATTATTGAGTGATCTAACTTTAGTTTCTTCTAAGAATGAAATAGTACATTAATGACAGATATGACTTAGATGTAAAAACCATTATATTCTGAAATTAAGTATCCTTGTAGGTTACTTGTTAATATTTACATAGGAAGTCATTAGTTTAATATTTTGAATTTAAGGTGTAGTATTAATGTCAAAAGTGACATTTGAAGTTGAGATATATAATACTATGTTTTTTGTACTACATATTATTATTCTTGGATTAAGAATAATCATCAAGGTTAAAGTTCATTAATAATTTGTAATTATTGACTATTTCATATTTTGATATTTACATGTAAACTGATACATGCAAGGCTTCATAGATGGTACCATTAGGGATTAGTTACAGATGAACTTAGTTAATATATGATAACAAATGTTATTGCTCTTATATCATAAATTATTGTAAAGTCAATTTTTCCTTTCATAAAGGTCATGAACTCTAGTAATAAATTATTTTAAAGTTTTTTAATATTCAATGCTTTTGTTTCTTTACCTTGATGCGTGCTTGCTCTGAAAGTATATATATTATCCCCCATTTATGTATTATGTATTTTTTATCTAACATTAAGGTTTTGGACTACAGCAAGCTTCCACTGCGCAACGCACTGGTAAAGAGGCATTGGTTGTGAATTACTTTGCTAGAGTTGTTTATTTTGTAAGCTTTGAATGTTCGTACTTAGTAAGGGTTTTACCATAATAAGAATGGTATTGTAAAAGTCCTTTAGTATAGTATAAACCGAATTTGTTTGAAACATTTTATTGGTTAGTAAAATGGCTGTCTATAAAGAGTTGTATCCCAATGGGAAGTTTAACGGTCGTAATTATACGACGTGGCGCTTAAGCATGCGCAACATATTAATGAAAGATGGCTTATGGGAGGCCGCAAATTTATCATCATCAGAATTAGAAATGATAGATGATAAGATAGAAAAGCGCAAAATGAAAGAAAAAGCTCAAAAAGCATTTGGGACGATTTTTGAATTACTTGAAGACAGGTTCAAGTTGTTGATTAAGGAAGAGGCCAATCCTTATGAACTTATAAAAGAACTTGACCGTAGATATAATAAGGTTGATCGTTTAAAGATCTCCAGACTAAAACGAAAGTTGTATGATGCTACAAATTTTAAAGACTGTAGTACATTAGAATATGACATTGTAAACATAAAAGTATTATTAAAGGAACTGAATCTTATTGGTGGGTCATTTGACGAATTAGAGCTTTGCTGGATGGTTCTATCTGGCTTACCTGAAGAATATGATCAGATAGCACAAGGTATTGGGTTAACTGAGGATACCCCTCAATTCAATTTAGAGACTGTGCTAGATAAAATTCTACATGAGGTGGAAAGAAAAAGGAATAAAGTTCCTCAAACAGATGAACATGATAGCGTAAACGTGTACAAAAGTAAAGCCAAGAAATACCCCAATGTCAAAGAGAAACGAAAGTGTTTCAGATGTAATAAGATTGGGCATCTTGCTAAGGACTGTCGTTCCAAAGATAAAGACACTCATGATAGGTCTTACGAAGGGAAATCAGGTGATAGAAAAACAGGAGCTAGTTTTCGTAAATCCGAAAAAAGAAGTTATACAGGTATAACAATAACTAATAAGAACAAATGTTTACTAGCAACATTAAGTGAGAATATATGGCTTATGGACAGTGGGACAACCCATCACATATGCTCCAATCGTAGTGACTTCAGTGATTATGAACCCCTCAATGAATCTGTTGAGATTCATGGTGCGTCAGTCAAACCAATTAAAGCCATTGGAAAGGGTACTATAGATTTAGAATGTAAAGTATCCCGAGACGAAGACGTTTCCTTAAAACTCAAAGACGTTTATCACGTACCAGATCTTGGAGTCAACTTAATTTCCTCAACGCGTTTGGCACATAAAAGATTTGTCCAAATCATCAAAGGAAATACATACACAGTTTATGACTGGAATAGAGAAGTAGTCTTAAGAGCTAATATGCATGCTAACCTATACTATGCTGATGTTATTGTAAACAGAGAAAAGGTTCATGCTTTCAATAAAACATCATCGGAGAGATCTCATTTGTGGCATGACAGGCTAGGCCACATTGCATACAGAAAACTTCAATTGATCTTACGTAAACAACTACTCAGAGGTATAGACCCAGTAAAAGTAAATGTAAGTGAAGTATGCGAATCTTGCAAATTAAGCAAAATGGCAGATGTTCCGCATAAAAAGTTGAACTTTGTAAGAAGCTCGGATGTATTAGAGATTGTTCATACGGATGTATGTGGACCTATGAACATACCTAATCATTATCGAGCTAAGTATATCTTAACGTTCATAGACGATTTTTCTCGTAGGAGCTTCGTATATTTCTTGAAGAGCAAAAGTCAAGTACCTAGAGTAACCAAGGACTTCATCAGTTTTGCAGAACGGCAAACTGGAAAGAAAGTCAAGGGAATTATGTCAGATCAAGGAACCGAGTATCACAACAAAGTCTTATCCCAGTATTTCCGTCAACGTGGAATCAAGCATATGTCATCCTCTGCCTACACTCCACAACAAAACGGAATTGCAGAAAGGTACAATCGGACCTTGATGGATTGTGCTCGCACCCTACTCATAGAATCAAAGCTACCAACAAACTACTGGATCTTTGCCACAGAATGTGCTAATTACTTGCTAAATCGTACGCCACATGACACTATAAATGGTAAGGTACCACTTAAAGTGTGGAACGGGGGGAGGTACGACCCCAACGTACGCCATTTACGCAAATTCGGGAGCACCGTGTATTTGAAAACATCAAACTATCAGAGAAGAAGTAAGTTTGATCATCGAGCAGTTAAAGGGATATTGATTGGCTATTCCACTCGACTCAGAGGCTACAAAGTTTGGTTGCCTGAGCAGAGAAAAGTTATTGAAACCAAAAATGCATTTGTAAATGAAAGAATGCCTGGAGTGAACCTTCTGTCTAGTAAACGTACTGATCTCTGTGAATATAAAAGACAAATTAAAGTAATGAAACCGGTAGGTCACAGTCAGTCTTCGAATGAAGAATCTGAAGAAGAGATTGAAGAAACCCATGAAGATGACGATGTAGAATCTGATAAGGATGAAGATATTAAGAAGGAAGAAAGCCAATCCAGGGAAACAAGATCAACATCAAAGTTAAAACAAGAAATAGTAAAATCATATGTCATGCAATTGCAAGAACCTCAGTCATACAAAGAAGCCATTTCATGTGAACAAAGTGAAGATTGGAAACAAGCAATCGATAAAGAACTTGAAAGTATCCATACTCATAATACTTGGTCATATGTAAAAATCCCACAGTATGCTCTTCCTTTGACCACTAAGTGGATATTCAAAATTAAATATAATCATAACAGGGAGATTTCGAAGTATAAGGCAAGACTCGTCGTTAATGGTTATACGCAAAGGCGTTATGTAGACTACGACAAGACTTATGCTCCTACACCAAGCGTAACAAGTATTAGATTACTACTTGCATTGGCTACTGATAAAAACTGGTATATTGAGCAATGCGACGTAAATTCGGCCTACTTATACGGAGACCTCCATGAAGAAATATATCTTATTATGCCAGAAGGCATTATATATGACAAATCGAAATATAATGGGGTACAGCTGAAAAAGGCACTATATGGTTTGAAACAAGCAGGCCGGCAGTGGTTTATGGAGCTCAGAACAAAGTTAAAATCCATTGGTTTCACCAACCTTAAATCTGATCCATGTATTTATTTAAAGAATGACGGACGCGAAAAGGTGTTTCTGGTAGTGTACATTGATGACATTCTCATCATGAGTAAACACAAAGACTCTATACTTCTGACTCAAAATGATTTGGAAAATTACTATAAGATAAAGAGGTTGGGTTCAGTAAAAGAATATTTAGGGATGTATATAGATTATGACAGGAATAGTGGAAGCATGAAAATCAGTCAAAAAGGATATATAGAAGATCTATTAAGTCAAAATCGTATGGAGAAGTGTAAAGGAGCAACCATACCTATGGAAGCAAATAGTAAGAAGAATGAAGAGTTAGGGCATTTATTAACCAGTGAACAACAAACCCAGTATAGAAGTATAATTGGAAGTTTAAATTATTTGTCCAACACCTGCCGACCCGACATCACATATGCTGTGAACAGACTGTCAAGGAAGAATAATGCACCTACTAATACAGACTATGTGAAACTAAAAAAAATATTGAAATATTTGCAGGACACCAAAGAACTGAAACTATGCTATTCAAGCACCGGAGAGAAATTAGTATTATATAGTGATGCAAGTTGGGCAGATGATTTGAACGATCGTAAATCGACATCTGGATGCGTCATCATGATGAGTAATGGTCCTATTCATTGGCTGTCTAGGAAACAGCAAGTGATCGCTATTTCTTCCCAGGAATCAGAATATATTTCTATGGCACTGGTCGTTACCGAGTTTAGAGCCATAAGAAATATATTATGTGAACTTCAAGAAGACGTGTACATGTCAAAGCCGGTAAACATGTGGTGCGACAATCAAGCAGCCATCCAGCTCGCTACAGAAAGTTTAAACAAAAGTAGAAGTCGCCATATAGATCTAAAATATCATGTCATTAAAGATGCAGTAGATAATAATGAAATTCAGATTCAGTATGTAGCAACAAACAAAAATATTGCCGATGGGCTCACTAAACCCTTAAGTAAAACATGCCATAAACTATTTGTTGACATGTTGAAAATGAAAATGTAATAGAGAGAGTAATTTTGCTTTTCAAGCGGGGGAGGTTTTTGCTGATGTATATATTAAATTAAATATAAGTTATATTAATATTTATATTTAATTAATTGAAGTTTAATTTTTGTGATGATATACATTGTGATTATCGTGCTTGAAAAGAAAATTTTTAGTTAAAGATTATTTACTAGTTTTCTGCGGGATTAATGTGTGCGGGATGAGAACGAAAGAAGATGGCGTAATGACGAAACCTGTAGCAGATTGTTCGATTTCAACGGAGATAAATATGCCTGGTTATGTCTCCACATTGACAGGTAAAGGAGAGCGGGAGCTTTGAAGAAGGAATGTCGCTGCCAAAACTAAAAGTAGGAAATATTATGTTTGCAGATGACGGAAGTAAATAAGAAATATTTATTATTCTTCTGAGGCCCTCCTAGATAAATGATCAACTGACGTCTTCCATGGAAAGTGCAGATTTAAACCCGAACAGAACCGTAATAAATATTTGAGAAATCCAGGATAAGAAGACATAGCAATGACGAATGAAAGTATTTATTTTCTGGTTGCTGAGAGGATCGATTAAAGGAAGAATTCGACGGAAATCCCCATGCGAAGAGTTCCGAAGATCGAACGTTTAAATAGGCTTAGGTTTATGAAACAGAAGAGAAATTAGTGCCACTGGATCAAAGGGATCTGAACTGAATTCATACAAGTGATTAAGCATATTTGTGTGTGAATTAGTGAAACTAATTATTGCTTGTTTGGTTATCTAGAGTTAATTATAAATATCAACTGATAGTTGATAGTAAAGTATCAATTATGTGTATAGTGTTTTCGAGACGAGTTATCATCGAGAGTCAAGATATGTAAGTACAGTTTCCTTTATTTTATGAATCGAGTAACCAAGGGATTGATGATTTATAACAAGACCGAACTATACAAGTAACATTATTAAAGGAGCAAAGATTAATTTTTCCACGTAGAGGAAAAACCATTATTGAGTGATCTAACTTTAGTTTCTTCTAAGAATGAAATAGTACATTAATGACAGATATGACTTAGATGTAAAAACCATTATATTCTGAAATTAAGTATCCTTGTAGGTTACTTGTTAATATTTACATAGGAAGTCATTAGTTTAATATTTTGAATTTAAGGTGTAGTATTAATGTCAAAAGTGACATTTGAAGTTGAGATATATAATACTATGTTTTTTGTACTACATATTATTATTCTTGGATTAAGAATAATCATCAAGGTTAAAGTTCATTAATAATTTGTAATTATTGACTATTTCATATTTTGATATTTACATGTAAACTGATACATGCAAGGCTTCATAGATGGTACCATTAGGGATTAGTTACAGATGAACTTAGTTAATATATGATAACAAATGTTATTGCTCTTATATCATAAATTATTGTAAAGTCAATTTTTCCTTTCATAAAGGTCATGAACTCTAGTAATAAATTATTTTAAAGTTTTTTAATATTCAATGCTTTTGTTTCTTTACCTTGATGCGTGCTTGCTCTGAAAGTATATATATTATCCCCCATTTATGTATTATGTATTTTTTATCTAACACTAAGAGTTGAGAGACTGACTAAGATTTTTCATTCTTTCAAATGCTC
>JAFIDM010038229.1:13556-28869 GCA_023159025.1 Thereuonema tuberculata | reverse complement strand
TAGAATTGGCAAGAAACATTTTAAGTTTTCAGTACAACTTCGTAAATCTTCAATAAAGATAAATTGATTTAACAGTGAAGCTTCACGATTACGTTATACATTTCCGTTATATTATGTTAATTTATTACTTATTGCTTTTGTGTGTGTGTGTGTGTTGTTCATGTCAATAACTAATAAATTAAAAAAAACATTTTTATAGTAACATTTTTAGAAATCAATGTTCAAAATTTATCAAAAAATATTAAATATAATAATTTGAAAAAGGAATTAAAAATTTGAAAACAGTTGGAGAATAAAAATAATAATAAAAGGAAAATTTTTGATAATACTTTTTGCGATTACTTCGTTTTCATATTTAAAAAAATTAATTCTTCTTTAAAATTAATATTATTAAAGAAATCAACTGTGCTATAAGACAAAGAAAATATGGCTATTAATCTATTTTAAGTTAACACGATAAAATCAACTGACTTCGATCACATAAAAAGTAAGACAACAGTTTATTAAAAGTTTGTTTAAAAAGTTTAATTAAAAGTTCATTAAGTTGTTTTATTAAAATTAAAAAAATCTCAAAGGTTTAAAATATGAATTCGAAACACAAAAATAACGCCCACTTTTAAATCGAAATTATTAATTATAATAAGTTGAAAGAATAACGAAATAACAGCTTTGATTAAATATACCAAAAATTTTTAATAATCTATTAAAAAAAATAGAAATTATAAGAGAGAGTATTAGAAGCTACTTTGGAAAAAACTTATATCAATAGAAATAATAATAAAAGCTAAAACAAGATTGGGAACCTACGGCCTATTGAGAGGGTTTTCGCTTTAGTAGGAAACTGACTAAAACATCAGTAAAGGATTATATCTATATTTCAAAAGGAGAACGTTTGTTGGTTTATGTGTTTACTTGTTTGTTCGCCCTTTTACACTCTTAGGCCCTTTGACCAATCTGGACCAAACTTTCCAGAATTACTCTTTAGGACCCTGGGGAAATAACAGGCTACAATTGAAATCTGGACACATCTCCCCCTCCCACTTATTTAATTCCCTTCACACTTTTGTATAATTTTCAAGTGAGGCTTACTATCTCACTTCTGTTCTTGAAATGGAGTGTTGCTGTGGAGCAGCGGTTAAACGCTATCCTTTGGAGGTATGGTTATCGAGTTCAAATCTGTTTGGTACCGTAATTAAATAATAATTTTTATTTTTTTGTATTTTATTTCCCCCCCCCCCTTTTTTTTTCCTGTTTTCAACTTTTTTTTAATCTATGATAATGAATTTTCTTTTCTTTTTTTTATTATTTTGAAATAAAAATATCCTTCTTAACTTTTTTTTTAATTAAGTGTTCTTAATTTAAGAACAACAAAAACCTGGATCCATATTAAGGGGTGTAAACAGGAGGGCAAACTTTCTTGAAGGGTATGCATATCTCTCAAACCGCTTTCGTAGAAAACACGAAATGAATGTTCTTTGTCTATATCGGAATGATACGTATTCGACGAATTTTCTAATGACCTGATGAAGTATCTGCTACAGAGCATGTGGCCTTCCAGTGATAAAAGATCCCACATGTGAGCTAAAGAAAAGAATAACATGGGATAACACAAGGCTCAAACTTAGGCCCAAGTTTTGTAATATTAATGAAGCTTAAATATCATATAAATAAAACACTATTATATTTACTTAATAATAATTTTTATTCATAAATATTTAAAGGAAAACTAAATAATGTTATTCTATGCAGAAAGATTTTATTTTGAAATTCAAAACTGGAAACTATGATAATAAAGATTATAGAAAAATTTTGTTTATCGACCTAGAACACTAATTACAAAATTTCCAGTTAAATATTTATTATCATTCGCATTCCTGATTACGTATATAAAATGTAAATTTAATATCTATTCTCAACATATAAAAATGTAGATATTAGAATAAATAGCCTCATCATTCGTAATACTTACTTAACCCTCTTACATAAAAGATTAAACTTCATGAAACACATTTTATTTACCATATTAAAAATATATTAATCTAATTTCATATATTTAATTCGACTCGTTCTAAAGCATAAAGATACTATCAACTTATTCACGTTCGTAAAACACAAATAGTAATTCATATTCCTAAATAAATTATGCATTTATTAACTAAGTAACAATGTATATTTCAATGTATGATTTTGTTTTAAATAACTTACTGTGGTAATTTTTTAATATTCATTTATTATTCTCTTTTTTTTGTATACAATAGATTTTCTTTATTAAATATTCATTTTATTAACTATACATTATTTTACAATAAGAATTAAGACTTATGCAATTCTTTTCGTTAATTTTTTTTCTTATTTTTTAAAGGCGACACTTGTTCAGACAGCGATGTAATGGAAGGAGTGAAAAAATTCATGAAATGTATAAAAGAATCTCAGCACATAACATTAGACAAGAAGATAGATTCAGAGCAACTTGGACAAGAATGCAGGTAATACTAACATTACAAAATAAAAACAAGTTTGTTTTGACTTGGAAATGGTAGTGAGACAATGGTATATCAGACGTAGATCATCAATTATGATTAGAAACTGAAAACTTCCGGTTCCTTCCGCAATTTCTAAGGATTTCAATTAAACATTACAACTTACTAAATATAAGCTTCTTACATATCTTACATATTTTTTCTTCTGGATATGATAGAATTCCCAAGTGTACTGATAGATTACACAAATTGGTAATACTTATTGGCTAAATTGCAGCAATCACGCTTGTTCCAATTACTGGCAAAACTATGAAATTCATACATTTTTATATTTAGTCATATTAATTTAAGCAGTTCAAAGAATATGTATTAGAAAATCTGTGTTGATTTGAATTTACTTTGATTATACTTACGTCATGTTAGAATTGTATAAACTTTCCCAACTCAAATAAAAAAAGAAGTTTTACTCAAAGCAGTCGAAGAATAATAAATGACAATTATTTTAATAAGAATCATTAACTTGAAATAAATTTTCTCAAGCCAGTAACTTTTAGTAAAATAATAAATATAGATTCTTAGATTTACAGAATTACAGTTGAATAATAGAAAATTGACTTCTTTTAGATTTACGATGTCTAAGTTCAGAATCCCTCTGAATCGATCCGAATTCACTGTTGTTGTAACAAATAATCACAACCTTGTCTTTCTTTTTACTGTTGTTGAAGATAATTGAAGGGCTGAGAACCATAGTGGGCCATGTGCCATTTTTTTAAAATGGAGAAAAATAAGAATAAAGTTTATTTAATCTTATAATTTATTCAATAATATTTAGCATAATATGACATAGGCATATCATAAATAACATATTAATTAATCTCTAGAAAATGTAAATGAATGATTATCTGGCTTTTAGTGTATTAATTACAGTGTTTAATAGTAACATTTTTCATATTGATGGATATGGCCCATTTTGATTCTGAAGTAGTTACACAAAAATAGAAAATATTGGACTGGGCCATCTCCATTTTTCATTACAAAATGCTTTTAATCAGCATTATTTTCTTCTTCCACTTTTATTGTTAGGCCTCTGTAAAATTCTTTCGCACATTTTTCACCCAATTTTCACAATTTCTATTTCTTTTCCTTGAATTTATACCTTTGTTTACATCAACCTCGCTCAAAACGTCTGTCATGTTTTCAACTAGTCACGTGACTGTGAGACCGTAGCGTCATTCGCTGTTTGGATCTGGACCATTGTGACTCTGAGCAGAAGTGAAAATTCAATGTGATTCTATATTTTGAAGCTCTTTAAATTATAAATGAAAAATCATAGAGATGGACCACTTTAATATATGACGCACATCTATAAAATATACCAATAGATGGTATTAATAGCTTTTTTCTTGTGGACGGAGATGACCCACTGTGGTCCTGAGCCCCTCAATTGTGAAATTATGTTTATCACAAGTTTCACTCCTAGTCACGTTTAAATAATATCACATTTCATATGTTTAAACACATCATTTTGATTATGCACATTGCTTTACTTCACATTACTATTCTTCAGTTATTATTTGCCAGCAATAGTTTTACACCACGTTTTATTACTTTTACTTTCACAAAATCATCTAATCGAAATTGTAGAATTGTGGCTGTTTCACAATTATTTGTTTCTAGGAGACTTTTGGTTTCCGTTTTTTTTCCCATTGAAGAAGGGTGTGTAAACAATACGAAATTCCTCAAAAATGGTGGTGTGAAGGTACTTCTTTTTATCTATAAATCGGAATTTTTGCAAGTAATCAATAAAACTGATAAGCTGTAAAGCAGCAGATTTACAAGCAGATAAAACAGATTTATTTTTAACCTGTAGGTAGGGGTATTTTTCATATGAGCCATTGTTGTTCACCAGCAATAGAAAATATAGGCTCCTAAGTTTCAACTCCGTCAAGAATAGTGGAGTAGTTGTTCAGCTGATTGCTCTCCCGCCTTTACACTCGGGAAAGAAACCCGGTTCATATTTGACTTAGGGCTGGTTAAACCTTAGGACCCGTATAGAGGAGAAATATCCTAGGAAAAATTCGGAAATTGAACCTGGTCTCTTCAGCACACCAATAGATCCACTTACAAGAAAACATTTAATAATGATCTTGTTGAACTTAGTATCTGGAATTTCCATCAAGTAAAGGCTTTGAAAGTGGCTGTAAATCTGACCATTACTATTCTAGATTATTTAGGTTTAATTTTTCCAATATTCATTTTTTCAGCAAGGATTGGACTCTCACCGAATCGTGCTACAAAAAAAAGATGAAAGAACCTTTAAAGAAATGTTGGACCAAATACCAGAAAAAAGCAGTTGAAACTTTAGAAGAAATCTATGGAGGACGACTTCAGTTTCTGTGTGATAGTGGAGGACACTTCCTCAACGGTAAAAACTTTATTCAACATCCTAGAAAAAAAATAAGTTAATATCAATAGTAAATAATAAATAACTTTTAGATTTCATATTACCATTACGAAACATATTCCAAAGTATGTTTAAAACAAAGAAAGGATGTTTTGGGAGGTAAAGTTATGCAAACCTATTTCCTGCAATTAAATAATGTAAGTGCATATTTCTTATTCGTTTCCATATAAAATATGTTACGTTTATCTCTATTTTTCATCGATGATATTAATTCTCTTGTGTAATGATGCGACAGGATCAAGAATTATATATATATGTATATATTATTTGCTAATTTACTTCTGCAAAGCTTAATGAACAAATAAAACAGTAGGCATTTATTAATAATTATTAATTTTTCGTAAAGTAGAAATAAATATGTTTCGTTTTATTTCATTTCATTTCATTTTCCATTTCAAAAATTCAGAATTCTGGAAGAATGATGGCATTAGCTGCTATACCAGCACAAAGGAAATACTTGCTAAAAGCGAATGCAGTAAGGATTTTCCAGATGTTCTCGATGATTACAAAGAAACAAAGACTTGCCAGTGAGTATAAGTTTGTTTCTCCTACTTGTTTTTAACTTTAGAAATTAAAAATATCAAGAAACTACCATTTGGGCTGAATATGTAAATATAGAATATGGAAAATGGAAAAATCAAGGCAGTGATAATTTGATTGTTGAGAGAACACAAAAACCAGTGGGATTACAACGAATTTTCATCATTTTCGAGCCAAACGATTCAGAAGTACTTATTTCCTATTGAAATCGATGGAAAAATTCTGATTTCTTTTTTTATTTTTAAGAAAATTCGAGATTTAGTTGCAACTCTATTGCGAGCGGCGAATGCTCATTTTCAAAGCAAGAGCTTATTTGGGAAAATCCTACGACTATTTTTCTTTTTAAAAAAAAAAAACCCCCCCCCCCCAAAAAAAAAAAAAAAAAAAAACAAGAAAAATTTTCCTTAGAATTCACTGTAGGTTAGATTAAGTGAGGTATTACCCTTTCCCAGATGTTTCATTTGGAAAAACAAAAGAAAAAACAAGCTTTTCATTTCGGAATGACCCTCGATTTGGCAACTTGTTTGCCATTTTTTAAATAGTTCAAACACCGCCATTTTTATTACGTTAAACGGGTGCTTCCCAAAAAGATTGCCACTTAAATTTCTAATTTTCTTAAGAAATACAAA
Source organism: Thereuonema tuberculata (assembly GCA_023159025.1). Lineage (NCBI taxonomy): Eukaryota > Metazoa > Arthropoda > Chilopoda > Scutigeromorpha > Scutigeridae > Thereuonema > Thereuonema tuberculata. The sequence continues at coordinate 22,756 of JAFIDM010038229.1, read as the reverse complement.
ATATAACTACAGTTTCCCATCATTTACATATCTAATTAGTGTTTACGAATCGTATAATTCGAAAACAAAGGAAATTCGTCTTAATTTCACAGGTTCCGTGTCCTACACAATAACCGATTTTTTTTTTTAATACTTAAACATAATTTAAGCAATATGAAGTTAATTAAAAGATAAAGTATATCTTATGAAATAAGGATTACAATATTTAGGAATGGTGTACTGTATTGCACATGCATCTATATTTAAGAGCCAATTCTTCGAAGGCAAAGAGGAGGATCAAATTTATATAAATGTGATGCATTTCATGCATCTTTAATATTTTAAATTCACATCTAAGCTCAGAATGTCACTACCAAATGGATTTTTAACTTTTAAAGTACACTCAGGGTTTTTGTCTCAGAGACAAAGCCAAAATTATTTTTACTTTAAGTTACAATCAATACTAATGTGAGCCTTGTAATATGAATCTGTAATAATGACACAACCATTCCAAAATCTTAAGATAAATAAGATTTCAACTAATTTATTAGCTATTTCCTTACTGTTAAGCGGGGACAGAATCCCAATCCCAAGGCAGCTCAAGTAGAATAACAATTTTATTCTCTCTATTCTCTGAGCAGGAAAATAGAGCAACAAAACTTCACATCTGCCTTTCAAACTAAAGAAGACTTCATCAAAACTCTTCTATGTGGGCAACTTTAATTTATATTAATAATATAGGATCTGGTTTAGTTAATTTAATTTAATAGTAATGATGACAATACAAATAACCACGACGGTAAAGATAGATTAAAGATACATACGAGGTAGCATTTTGAAAACTTCAAGTTTGCAAAATGAGATGAGAACTGTCAATCCTTTTTTTAATGGTCAATTCCATTTGCCAACGCTTGATATTTGAGAACTAACGCACATTCGAACTAACACGCATTATTCAACAGCAATAAAAGAACTATAGTGAATGTATCATTGAGTATACTAAAAAATAGTTTTGTGTAAACATCATTTTTGAGATAAATAAACTTTATTCGTTTCTGTGTAGATTTCTTCCAAGATTAATTCTATGTTCAGCTCCCAAATACTCTTTAAAAATCTCTTTAATTTAAACGTCTCTTTAAAAATCTTTATTGAATGTTAATTAATGATCTTATGCTTTCTTTCAGAAAGCAGCTGAATTATTTGAACTGCATTAAGAACAGTTTTGTAATCACATGTAAGGAGGATGCAAAGAAGATCATCTACACTCATTTTAAACTTGGACTTATGCGAACACCTTGCAGAGATTTCCTAACATCCCAAGATAAAAACGGCCTACAAATCAATTTCGTACCCGCTAATGAAAGGGAAGGAATTAAACCATCGAATGCTGTTCACATGTCTTTGTCTTCTTGGCTTATGCCCTTTGTGTTTGGCATTGTAAGATATTTTGGTTAGAATGATGTTAAGGTATTAGCAATAACGTGCAAAAATAAGGAGATTAAGTCGTTTTTCTTTTGGGAAACCCCAAAACCAGTGCCTTAAACAGCACAAAATTATTTTCTTTTTAATTTTCAGTTGAATATAAGAAACTATTAGGAAGTTTCAAATTAGACAACCCACTAATCTATGGCGACAGAATATTTGAAATAAGAACCTCAGTTTGTACTTAAAGTTTAGGTATTTATATCTTAGTTGTATTATATTCTTTTGGATTAAGCTATTAAACATAGAGCAGTTTTAAATTTGAAAAATTACAGTATTTTAAAACGTCAAAATATCAATGACACTGTGTGAAAACGAATTTTACTTTACTTGAATCGCATTACCCCAAGAATATATCAATGAAAGTTATAATTTTTAGACTGTTATTAACATAAGAACATGTGTCCTCGAAGCAATTTTTTTTGTAAGAAAACTATAACAATTTTCATTTTTGCTTTCGACTTATACAGTTTAACTATTGATAAAGATTTCTTGTTTGTGGCTTTTAGAGTCACTTGATTTGCATTTCTTAGACCATCATCTAATCTGCTAATGACAAAGAACAACATTTTCCATGACCCCAGCCTTGAGTGTGCCTAACATTAACAAAATGTGAATAACTTATTTTCTGTAACTTCAGCAGTTTTGCTTACAATTCAGTCTTGGAAGGGAAAATATTATTCCCTATCACAAGTAATGCACTAATTCAAGATAAAATTCACCAGTAATGATTCAGTATTAAAAAAAGCAATGTAATATTAGTGTGTAATGAAAACAGTGACTTTTATTAATATTGTAATTTGAGACTTAAATATATCAGTTATTGTAACACAGGTTTATGTATCATTTTATAATGTATTATTTTTTGGTGTGTTTTTTTTATGTTTTTTCCCGTTTACAGACTGCAAATATTTTATTTTATTTTTTTTTCTAATTTTGATTCATTATTTAATATATGTGACTAAATTAACCATAATTTTGTAATAGTACAAATTTGCAACTATTAATTATCTTCTCAGTAATATTTTTCAGGCTTTACCTCATGATCTTAAGAGCTTGAAAAACATCTGAGTGGAATTTGTATTTATTATGTATAAATTCTTCTTTTATAACTTCTTATAAATTATGTATAAATAAATAAATTGTATAAATTGTTCCTGCTGTTATATTCTGCATTCAAAACTAAATGATAAAATTAAAGATTTATTTTTATATTTGCTGATTTTCGAAGACACATTTTATTGCTTTTTTATAATGTTCCTGTTTCTCAGGTACATATTTATACTACGGTAACTAAAAAAAATTATAACAGAAAATGGGAAATATGAGAATGAGCATTTAATTAGATTACTGCTTCAGCTTGTAATTTTCAATTTCAGTTAGATTGATGCATGAAGCAATTTATAATATTAGTTATTTTGGAAAAGATAATAACAATGCAAAAAAAAATTCAAGGACAGAATAGGAGTTTCTAAAATAATTTTATACTTTTCAGACATAAATTTCAATTGTTTATGTTAACTACAAAATTTTAAAATTTTATCTGTATAGTACTGTTTCTGAAAATTCATTACTTATATTTCATACTTTAATTAAGGTACTTCGTATAATATCAGATACTTAGCAGTTTGACTAAGAATTAAAATAAATCTCTGTTGAGAGAAAGCAGCGTTTTGAAAATTAGTGAAATTGTTTAAGCTGATAATTCACTTTGAAAGTTAACATTTATTTGAATATACCGTATTTCTTCTTCATCTCACTCCTTCTAGATATATTATTAATCATCATCATCTTCACATATCACAAAATAAATGTAAATTTAAAAATAAATTTAAAATACATTTATTACAAAGGGATTTTTCGAAGAGACTATTTCGAAAATCCCTTTGTGATAAATGTAGTTTAAATTTATTTTTAAATTTACATTTATTGTGTGATATGTGAAGATGATGATGATTAATAATTTATTTGAATAGTTATTAATATATTGTTTATGTTGTATTAATGTAATATGTAATTATAATTTAAGAGAGAAGTTTTATATTAATTTGAAAATTCATATAATCATAATATCATTAATATTAAATTTTTTGGAATTTTTCTTCCAGATAAGTCGAAACATGGTTTATTTAGGAAAACTTGCAATTATAATATTAATGGTTTGTTAATGTAATATGCATAAATACAAATACATAAATATATAACAGACATATAATGGCCATATCGTTAACATAGCAACGCAACAAGTTACAATAACATAAACATAACATGAGTTTAGTGGTAATAATATATGGATACTAAGACATCAGGAATAGTAATAATAACATCAACACAGAAGCATAACAACAAAGGAGCACTGAATTTATTTATATCACAAGCATAAATGTACTAGTAGGCATAGTAACAATGACAGAACGAAATTCACTTAACAGCCACAAATGATAATAGAAAATATGCATACTACTAAACATTACGACTATAAGAAATGCTAATACTAAAAAAAAATTACATTAACCATAATAAAATTTGTCAAACATTGAAGATTACTAAAAAAAAATCCACTAAGACCTTTCAAAATAAAAAAAACAAAAATACTTATTCTTAAATAAAAACTAAGAACCATTTTTAGCTTTCAGCGCTAGGTGGCCTTAAATAGTCTACTTTTTGCCAATGAAATGTTTTAAGAAATTTTCCAAAGCAAATGGTTAATATTGTTATTATTTCGTTATCATAATAGTTTTCAGTTCGATATCCTGCTATTTATTTATTTATTATTTTGTAAGGTAACATGTTAAAATAAAGAGTACTTCTATAATTATTGTGTCCTTATTTTGTTTATTATTTAAATACTTTCAACACATTCTAAAGTATTATCCTAAATGGAAAATAATTTTGTCCTTATTATTAATGCAACAGTTAATTATTTTTAAATATAATTTAATCTCTCACAATTTAAAAAAAAACAATTTTTATTTTTTAAAAAATTAACGGTTATACTAATAATAAATATTTTAAATATAAATCATTATTTTACAAAGTTTTTATCATTTGAGGTTTACGTCAAGTTTTTTTTTTAGTTGAAAATACCGAGTAATATCTCGAAAACGCCCAAAAAATTGGCTGTTTTTGAATTTTAATTTTAATTAATTGCAGAATATTTTAAAAAATAAAAACAAAAAAATAGAAATCCTAGATGTTTCAGAAGTTCATATATAAATTTTAAGAATTTTAGGTGCATTGGTTAAAGAAATATATAAAAGAAATAAAAGGTTTGCAGTGGCCTGCATTTGCTTGAGACCTTAACAGATCGTTGAAGAGAGATTCTCATTAGGAAGACGATATAGTTTAAATTATGATCCGCTATTCACTCAATCTGATCTGAAGTACTTAGATCACTTTCAATTTACTTATTACTAATTCTTCTTCTTCGTCTCCTTCTTCATCTTCTGCTTCAGCAGCTTCTTCACCTTCGGGAGGAGGAAGTGGCAGCAGTAGGCACACAATGGCGCCTCCTTCGTGGGTGGGACAGTTTGGTTTAATGGGTCCCTTTGGTTCATCGGGAGCCAACCCCAGAGCCCTGCAGAGGAAGTGACACAGGACCAAAAATGTCAGAAACATGGTGCCGGGCTTAACTTATCGATTATCAGCGTCGGCTTTCATTTACATGGAAAATTTAGACACATATCATTCTCTTGAGGATGTTAGACCATGATGGTCCACCGGCATCTACACCCAAATTAATCCAATCTTAGAACTATCTGAAGCCAACCTCCCGAAGGTGAAGAAGAAGAAGAATTACTTATTACTCTTATTAATGCATTTTTTTCTTTTTTCATCATTTGTTGATTTCCTACAACTAATTAATCCCACATTTCATTGATGTAGCTTTCGTATATTGTGGGTTTTGTGATTTTTGTGTGCGACAGTACATTTTTTATAATACGAGTTAGTTTTATTATGTAAATATTAATTTATCTACATTAATTAATTAAATATTTCTGAAACTGATAAGGAAATAAGTAAAATTAGCAACTGAAACAGAGAGAATGTCTTTGACAAGCGAAACGAGTCTCTCCATTCGCAACTAGATCACAATTTTGTGAACCGTTTTATTCAAAATCTACAGTAGCTAGAAATTTGAAATTTTACATGCCCACCTAGAAATCCATGTAGAAGTGCACAATCATGTTTTCAACACTTAAAAATGTTAATTTTATAAGAATTATATGTTTTAAAAATCTTGATAAATGCCTTAAGAAAGGCCATAACAGAAGCGCCATTAGTTCTGAAACCCGAAACAAAACATTTGTAATTTCTAATAATCCTACAGCGTCGTAGCATTAGTCACTTTTAAATATCTTCAATCTTAACATGTATAGATATATTTATTATAAAATTTTTCTGAAGTGGTTTTAACAGTATACGAGTCTATTCAAACCCCAGCTTTTTGCTAGTGTAATTGAATGTTCATATTATTTTCTAATAATTTGATATTATTTGATTGAACAGGAACTTTATTTAGTGCAATAATATTATTAACATTTCTAAGTTATCCAAATGTTATTTTTAATACGGTACTTAAAATGCAATATTTAAAGAGCATTACTTAATAACTAGTTGCGACCCGTGAAATATTCACGGAAGTAAAAAAAAATCAACATTTTTGAAAAACACAAGATTAACAAGGCACGTGCTTCGTCATTGTCCCCAACTTGTTGATTAGTGAGGAGTGACTCCACAGCCGAAATTATGTAAAAACCGAGGTTTTACAACCTCTCTGATAAATTTGACGCATTAACTTCATGCATTTCAGTGTAAACTTCATTTATATGGGAAAGAAAATTCCAATGCGCTGATAATAATTGTGTAATCGCGATCCGTAATGAGGTGAAGTGGAAAGAATATTCGAGGCGCCATGTTTAACATGGGCGTGACGTCATGCCTGACGTGTTCCAACGCTGCACTGATTGGTTATTTCATATTACAAATTTACAAAGATCCGTACAACTTTTGCCTATTAATAGGATGATTCCTTGTTATCAAAATATTTTTCCACTAGAGGGCGCACGAGAGCAACACACGTTCTCAGAGCTATGTTGAAACTGAGATAAAAGTCGCATTAATTGCATTGGAAATTGAAACATTACATGGGCATTACTATTTTTAATTCCATGAAAATTCATTTTATTTTTCTGCCGGTAATTGTTAGACAAAAAAAAGAAAAAGAAAAGTACTATTAATTTAATTGAGTTAAATAACCTGATCAGTTGGATAACGATACTTCAATGAAACCAGCATTTATCCCTTAAACCTTAAACTCAACTTATAGAAATGTAAAAAGTAAGTAAGTACAGATTTTGCTATGAAGCAAGACTTAACCATGGCGCCGATAAATTTCAGTCGATTTGTAAAGTTAAGAAGCTGACAATTATCTATAAATTGTTTAAAAATTTAATATGAGCAAAAAGATTTTAATTCCTTCAAGAAAAGTTGTGAGTACTTGGACTCGTTCAGAATCTCAACTTAAACTGGGATAAAAAGTGTGACAAAAAAAATGGAAGGAAACATATTATAACTACATGAACATTATTGATAAAGATAAGGAATAGTAAATAATATTCATTAATTTGTGTAATAATGAAATAAACACGTTAGACAAGTAACGGAGTTAAGGCGAGTGGATGTAAACTCAAGATGGAGATAAACTCACCTTAGTGATATTTGTAATGTAAGAGAAATATTGATTTCCTTTGGACAGATATTTAATTGGAGTATTACTGAATTTACTATTTCATCTGATTAAGGAATTGAAGCATATTACAAGCTACATAAATTAACGCATTTTAAGAATTGCAAGAAGCCAAACTGTTTGGAATAGTCTCATTAAATGAATTTATCTATTTCAATGGATAATACTAGTGCTACATGATCAACGTATCTTTAAAAAGAAAATTTTTATTTTCTATTTATTAGTATTTAAGTATTAATTACTATTTAAAAAAATTAAATGCAAATTGCAAAAATCCTTTGGATTTTAGAAAAAAATCAGCATGTATTGTAAATTTAAAGATATTATACAGGGTTGAGAAACTAAATGTTCATTGTGTATTAGAGATTTTTATTTTAAAACTGTTCAGAATAGGAGGATGAATTTTAAAAAAAAATAAAGAAAAAAGAAAACAGAAGAAACTGGATTTGTCAATGTAAGAAAAAGATACAAATAAAGCCACAAGAAAAGACAACGTATGTTGATGTTCAATGTAGAATAAATAAATAGTACCGTAACTCAGGAAATGAACAGCATGATGATAAAATAAGTAAGCCTAAAAGAGACGTGGTTAAACATAAAAAAAAAAAATAAAAAGAATTGAAACAAACGATAAATAGAATTAACAACATTATGAAAAATATTAAAGATTTGAAACAATCTTAAAGCTTTTCAGCAAATGAATGTGAATTCATTAAAAAATCTATCAAAAAAATAAATCTATTAAAAAAAGTGTGGTTATCCAGATTAAAGAACTTTTACTTACTGAACTCTGTGCAATTCTCAACTTGGTAAAATCGTGGAACAGCGTTTCCAAGGAAGAATTGACTTGCAGTGGAAACAATCAAGATGCAACCATTGTAATTGACAATCGCCGAGAGCTAACGAGAACAATGACATCATGCGCCGTGTTGTTAACGCATGAGCTTAAGCAAGAAGAAAGGCTTCAGACCAACGCAAAGAGATATGGTTGGAACACCAAGCATGGCGAACTCAAGATGATATATAATTCTCTGAAAGGATTTTAGGGACAGGTTAAATCGAATGCATGAGTACAGTGACTTGAATTATACTATGATTAATAACAAAAAGATTATAGATATATATTAATCATAATGTCTACTTTATTTTAGCAAATGAGTAGAAACTCTATGCGATTCGTCAAAGGGATTCGAACGTCGCCATTTTGATGAGCTATATAGGATATTCCAAGGATTACCCTTAGCGCCGGAATCCGATGTATGTTTCAACAAGTAAGATTTCGTAAACATCGCATTGAAGATACCAAGTAAGTGTTGATTTTATGACGTAACACTGGACATTTTACACGTTACGCGAACAACGAATTTACAGTTAAAGATTATAAGAAGATACAGAAAGATAACATTAACTAGTAAAGACAAGACAAGTTATTAGTTTCGTGATTAAAGACTTACGTGATTCATATGAACAATTTAGTGTTTACGATATGCATCGACGCACATAAGATTTATGTGATTTCAGATAACCATTATAAGAGAACTGTAATTAAAGGAAGTTAATTCACAAGATTCAATCTAATTGTAAACAAAGTGATTCCAATCTCTAGGAAGAGAAATTCATGTAACCACCTGATGGTATTTACTTTATAGAATTAAAATAAGATTTAATTGTAATTGTTTGTTTACACTCATTGAACTATTATTATCCTTTTATCATCTGCATTTTAATATTTAGAGTTGGATTATAAACAACGAAACTTTTATGCCCACCCACATCGAGGTGTCTAGCTTTATCTAATATCCTGATCCACGCGCTCTAAAGTTATTAAGTAATCAACACAAAAAGCTATTAAAAATCACTTTTATAGATAATACAGTATGCAAAACATTGCTAAATGTAACTGTTATTGAAAATTCTGTAGAGTACAGTACATGTACTCTATTAAATAAACATAGTACAGTAGTAATGACATACAGTACGACATCGTTTT
>JAFIDM010038229.1:0-13156 GCA_023159025.1 Thereuonema tuberculata | reverse complement strand
CCACCCTGTATAACAATAAATGTTATATATATCTATAAGGTAGCTATTTGATATCTGTAGTATAGTTGTAAATTGTATTGTAATATACATTATTATAAGCTTATTTTATACTCTATCATTATACTGTTGATAGAGCAGTCGGTTTGCTTCTGAGGAAATGCCGAGAACCAGATAAGCAGAGACTTACGTCTGATAGAAGGAATTTCTAAAAGCTTTACAAGAACCTTGTTGTAACGATGAATGGTCGTAGGTAATTTTAGAGCTTAAATAAGTAGACAATTGCTATTAAAAAGAATTCAAAAATTAATCATTGATAATCCGTAATTTTGTAAAAAACAGCAAACAATATTTAGAATAAAATTTTCTAGTTCAAATACAATGATCGCTAAAATGCGGATCTTCCTGTGGAGTGTAAACAACATTATTTATATAGATAACATTATGGCTGAAGATCCATAACAACGGTGAAACAGCTGTTTCAGATTCCCCATCAATGACAAAATTAGAGCATGGATAGGTTTTATTTATTTTATATATTGGTGCATGACGGGAGTTTCTCGATTTTTTCCATTTAATTGTTCTGCACGTTGAACCACTTATATGATTATACATATTTTTTGTGGCACTTTCTTCATAATAAAAAAGCCACTTGTACCATGAGTTACAGGCAATTTCTTTTTCTCGTTCGTTTTTTGTTGGAATCCACTGCCTGGAGCGGTTGTGGATTCCATAAAGTTTCATGGTTCTGATTTTGTGATTGAGGGGTAAATCCGGCTGAAGATCCATCATAATAATGAAACAGCTGTTCCGGATTCCCCGTCAAAGACAGAGCATGAATAGGTTTTGTTTATATTGGTGCATGATGGGGAAAATCCGATCTGTTTTCTATCTAATTGTTCTGCACATAAACCACTTTTATTATGATTACGATAATTTAAATGAATTCACAATTTTCTTACCTCATCCTCCTCCAAAACATATTACGTAAATCTTATAATTAATCGCGAAGCGGGAGAATAACAGAGGTCTCCACGATAGCAAATACATTCTCAGAAAAGCCTTCAAGCTAAATCTCGGTGTGAACTGTAGTGGCGCCACTTTCTTTATGAGAAAGTTCAGAACCAACATCATCCCATTGAAGACAGGTAACAGTGAGAAATGGCTTATTTCGTCGTTTTCAAATTCCTTATTTTGATGATCATCGTATCGTTAATCACTGGTAAGTTATCAAACGCTGAATTTATTTATTATATTTCTTTAATTTTTCTTAGTTCTTTCCTTTGAAACTTAGCGATGATTTTTGTAGCTGCATTGGGTCCAAGATTTTAATCAATTTCTCCGTTAACGATGTAATGGCCAGCAATAACTATTCTTTAATATTAATGAAAATCAATTACTAGACCCTTTTCTTAGCCAATCTTTTCTTAAAAGATATTGCAAATGTTAAGGTTTTTTTAAAAAAAAAAAATAGTATAATTAAATTTATCGAAGTAAATTAATTTTTATTCTATTATTAATCTTTATAATAATCGAAAGTTTTAACCTATTCTTAGCTATTTTCTCTTTTGATAAAATTAAGATATTTTCATCGTTTTTCTTTTTAAAACATTATATTCTTTTTTTTATTGACTTTTTATTTATATTTATATTTTTATTTATAACCTTTATTTTGCTTATCTTTTACTAAATCATTTCAAACATAAAAATGTATTTCAAATACAATATTTTAAACAATAACAAGATTTTATATTATTTTTCATTTTATTTTCCCACCATTAAATAATTTGGTTGGAATATTCGATAATTTATCGAAAAATCAATATATTGAATATATCGTATTCAGTGAGAAAAATATAATACTTTTTTATTCATAAAAATTATCATAAAAATTCCTTGCTAACAAGTTACAAAAGAAATCAAGGTTTATTTGGTTTTCTAATACTCATAACAATTCTTTTTTTAATACAAATTATTAACCATTATCACTTTTTAAGAATTGTTAAGAATAATACGGTGCAATGGCTTTTGAATTTAATTTCAACTTTAAAAATATACAAATAATAATTCAAACGAATTTTTGTCATGTCTAAAAAAAAAAAAATCAGGATTATCAGATATCAGATATTATCATTTTTAAATGATCGTATTAGACAGAAAGTTGAAGCAGAAATAAAAAAAATATAGACAATGTTATAATAATTCTTTTCAAAAAAGAAAAATGTAATTATAAATTTCTGTAATTAACTTTTCACTTCGTTACCAAATTCTCTTAACATACTAAATTTTCAGTAGCATTTGTAATATACAGTGCAGTTTACTTATTAATTGATAATTCAATTTCTTAAAAAAATTAAAAACCCAAGATTTTATGGTATTGAACTGATCGTATTATAAAATTTTTAAAAATAATAATAAATAAAAATCTGTGACTTTAGATCACATCAGACACGCAATTACAAAGGCCTTATGGGAAATTCTAATCTAATAATAGCCTACAAATGTAAGCGAATACATCTCTTGTCAACTTTATCATTTTACATTTTAATTAATTAAATTATTTAAAAATATATTAATAAAATATAAAATAAAATGAATTTATTTCAAACAATAACATATAATACAGTAATATTTAAAATTCAATATGTGATTTGTACGTTTGATTTTTTTTTTTTTTTCAAATGTCCTAATGTGATTTTAATGGATGCCGTTTTAGTCTTACATAATGTACAAAAAAAAAAGGAATCTTTAGTTCCTTACAGGAAAGTCGCATTAGATGTGCTTGCTTATTTGTGTTTGTAGTTTGGTTTCTTCAGGTGCTTTGTAAAAATCTAACATATTTTAATTCAGATGAATATTTAAAAAAATATTCTTCCAATCAAGGACGTTTTCTCGAACCTTCTATCACACAAATTACATGACGCTGAACCTATATTTTATAGACTTACTTTCTGATATGAAGCAAAGAGTAGTGACTTTTTCTGGGAACTGCCTTTAGCAAATTACCTTGCCTCAGGGTGTTTCACCAACAGGTGTTAATTGAAACAATACATATTTTGAACATTAAAAAAAGGCATTTTACATACCACGAAGAAAACTGTTCATAGATCTTTATCTTAACATTATCTGGACGAGATTAGCAATCATCAAGTCATCGATAAAGAACAAAAACTTACCGAAAATTGCAAAAAAAAAAAAAAAAAATGCTGAAAGATATGTAGATTTTTTTTTTTTTAAATGTAAAATTTCAAACTCAAAGCTAAAAATCTATATTTTAACAATTACATTTTTATTTCAGTTAAGGACACGTGATTATAAATCAACATGTCCTCCAAAAGACAGTATAATTATAGTTTAGGTACATACTCTACAATAATAAATACTTTTTTTTTCTTTTTGTTTTTCTTTTTCATTTTCTTCCATCGTCACAATTATTGATTGTTTGTCTATAAAAAAATAGACCATAGCCCAGTGTTTTTCATTAAAAAAAAATTAAAAACAAAAAATCCCATTTTGTTAAAGACCTAAATTGAAAGAAAACCTAGGATCAGACAACAACAATACTAGATCAAGTATTGGATGTTATAAAATTATATGAAATTTTCTTAATTTTAGAATTATCTTTAATTTATGAAAAGTAATACTAAGGTGACTGCATTATCGGAAAGTAATAAAAAAAGAATATTTGGAAAATTCCATTTTTGGATTATTCAATGAAAGAAAGATAAATGTTTTTTTTATTATTAAAAATATATTATAAAACCTTCTTTATATAAGAATTGTTTTGTATATGGAAGAAAATTGAGTGTTATTGAGTATTGAATGATTTTCAATTTCCCTAACAGCGATTACTGAAAATAAATTTTCCACATTGCAGATTTAAAAGCAATAATTAATATTGGCTCCTAAGTTAAAATTAGGATTTAAACTAAGGAGCAATTGCTAGTAAGTTATGTTGTCTTCTTCCATATTAATTAAGAGAACTGATTAATATAGTTTAGGAATGAATAAAGAAGCGTTAGTAATAATCTATTCCAGGAGAGCATAAGGATCTTATTTTGTGGTGAGTAAACCGAAGAAGCCGATCCCAGCAGCCAAAAAAAAAAAGATCATCTTCAAAATTTAAAAATTTTGACTAGAAAAAAAGAACTTATTCTATAAATTTCGAAATTTCGAGATGGTCCTCTCGCCCCCCCCCCCCCAGCCCTTCCCTAAATACGCCTATGATCTGTTCAACTGATTCAAAAAACTTTGAATTGACATTTTATAATCTGAAGCCGAGTATATACATAGTTCGATTTTGCTTTGGGAATTAGATATCCTACTTTGTATCAGAAAGTGCGTAGTAATGAAAGTTCGTATAAAGCTTTTTCCTTGTATCTTAATACTGTCACGTTCCTTTACAGCATGGCGAAAAGGCTGTGATGTTCAAATTGAAGAAGCAGCAATGAAGTATATACGCTGTATCCTGCCTCATAATGTAGATTTGGAGAAACCCATCGAAGGGGATCTCAGAGAACCCTGCAGGTTGGCAAATGCCTTATGTAAACGGTTGTAATTACAATGCATATAAAACTTTGCTGAAAGACATTTCTTTATAGGCAATTGTAAAATTTTACTTGAATTTCTTTAATCATTAACAGTTGGCATTCGTTACTTAATGATATTAGAATTTATTCAGACGAATTTAATTATTTCAAAACCTACGAAATAAATATAATAGATAAAGTAATAGCAAAAATGCTTCAAAATGAAAATGATAAAAATCATGAATCACCAAAACTGAAAAACTGGAATGATAAAAATCTATAAAGTTCTGCAGTCAATTAGTAATCTCAGCATGTTAAGGTAACAATGGAAAATATTGTATTAAAAGTTAATATAGAGACGTTAGAATAAAGTAATCAAGATTGCAGAAAAATTATGCTTAAAAATCTCTTATAAAACTGTAATGGTGCTTAACAGAAATAAAAAATTACTTGGTAAAATTACATAAATAGTCTTTTCCTAGTTTTCAACCTAACTATACGAGTGTTGTTAATAAATTTCATTTATTTAAATCGTTTTCAGAACTTTGGTTTTTCATTCATGAAATTTCAAGAGATATCAAAATGTGAATTAGAATGAGATATGCATTGCAATACTGCTTTTTTTTAAAAAAAAATCCAATTATTTTTAAATAATGTTTAAAAATACATTTTTCATTATGGACTTTTTTTCAACTTACACTTATTTTGTAAGATGTTCAATTTTCAAAATTTAATTATTCTCTGTTTCAGGAAAGACAGAAAACTCCTGAAATCTTGCTGGAAAAGTGAAATTGCTGTACCTCTCAAAAATTGCATAACAAACTATGAAAAACAGATGCTTCATATATTGATGGTTCATATCCGGTTAGGGAGATTGAAGTTCATGTGTGAAGAAAACCGAAGAAGCATAAAGCGTTTGTATATTCTTATTACGTTATGAAATTTTATTGGATCTGCTTGTGCTTACATAACAGTAAAAAAAATCATTCTAATATACGGTATTGTATTTAAAAATACTAGAAAAATTTTCCACAAAAATTGCCTTAATTTAATTGGTGGAAAGATAGCAATTTACAAAACAAATTTTGTAGGATGTAGCAGAAAAAAAAAAAACCCTTTTAATTTAAATAGAATTTGCTGTAAAATTTCTTATCACGTCACCCTTTGTATTTCTTCATAAGCATCTGTCGAGCTCTGTAAAGGGTATTTACAAATAAAAAACTATAGATTAAATTAAATTAAAATAAATTAAGTAAATGTCTTAGAATTTACGGTTTTCTTTTATGTTGCCATTTTAAGAGTTATAGATTAGCAGTCTAACTTCAATTTTTTTTGTAAAATTTTATTTACCAAAAACAACTGAAATTTTAATTTTTCTGCTTTTATTTCATTTATTTCTAGAATTTTGGGAGAATAATAACGGTGCAAGGTGTTACGACATCACTAAAACAGTGATACGCCTAATGGCCTGTGAAAAGTATATGTCCCAACAGTTTATACCCAACTACAATAATCCTGACACTTGCCAGTAAGTTAAAAACAGGCAATTTTCTTAATGTTTTGAACAAATTTAAAGTAAAATACTTCTTGCTCTTTCTCAATTTTTATGAAAGGTTTTCTTGAAGCAAAGAAACAAAGATTATGGCATCAAAATGTTAACGTTACGGAAAAAAAAGTGCAAAAAATCGTCAAAATTTTACTCACTTGAATTTTTCTTTTCTGAGAAACTTAACTTTATTTTTAACTTTGAAATTCAACAACTTCCAAAAAAGAAAAGAATAACAAAAAATTCTAGTCTTCTTATTGATAACATAAAGACAATAAGTTATTAGTAGTAAAATAATTCTGAATCGTTCTAAAATAGCTCTAATTTTTATATGGAATTCCTATTCAGTTCTACGAAGAATTTTTTGCTCAATAAAAGAAATGAAACTAGTTGTACTTTATTTCTTCAATTCTATACGAATATTATAATACAATGAGGGATTGGTGTTAACAAAATCATTTTGAAACCGATGTGAAATATAAAAAAAACATAGTATGAAAATAATTCAAAAACTTTTGGTTACATTGTATTTAAATAATTATTTTATTTTTAATACATTCAACTTTTTTATTCTAAACTATTAAATTATTGTTTGAGATTACTATTCAACATCACTAATTAATATGAAGAAACTTAAAGACTTACCATGTTTTCATTTCAGAGGTATTGTGTCATTCCTTAAATGTGCTGATGCTGTGCTGACATATACTTCCCCTTGCAATGAATTTGCTAAGAAGATGGTATACACCAACTACAAAAGAGGCTTCTTGAACACACCATGTAGGGATCACATCAGACAGAAGGACAAGAGTAATTTGGAAATCATTAATGTTACCAAGGATAATAGTTCTTCTGCGGCAGGGGATGATATTGAAATAAAAGAATTTCACAATGCTAAAATACAAGAAAAGCGGAAGAAGCATAAATTACCCCAGAACTATTAGTTTCAGCAACGATATCCATGTAGAACTTTTGGTATTTCCAACAGCAACATATTTTACAATGTTACCAACATTCAATTCAGCCGTTGTAAATTCGAACAACAACTGATGTCCCAAATTAATTATTGTGAATCACAGCATCTGATATGTTGATAAACTTCTTTAATTACTTCTAAACTTCTAAAATACAAAATATTTCTCTTCCTTCAACAGGAAGCTTCTTCAGGTTTTTTTTTTGAAGACAGGAAAAAAATTTTTCCTTTTCCTCATAGAATCCGTTAAAATACACAGTAAGAGTTTTACATCATTTTGTGTAAATATCTTATAGTATTTGATATTGGAATAGGATTCTCACTAGCAACTTTCGTAGCTGAAGACCTAACAGAACTATCAGTAACATCTGAAGCAGCTGATGTCTCAAAAACATTATTTTCATCAGTTAAAATAGCTATCTCGACGTATTTTAAAATTAAGGTTTTAAAAAGATATGCAATATATTATCTACAGATAAATAATAAACGTTTTTATTTCCGTAAATAAACAACCATCAATATTGTAATCTTGTGATTTTTCTATTTATTTATCTTTTCTAAACGTTAAATATAATTATCAGAAAAGCAGACATTGACATTTCTACAAATTTTTCTGGCTATGGTCGAATAAATTTTCTATATTTTGACAGCAGAAAGGTCTCTGGTGTTAGGACTTAATAATTATACCTAATATTGTGATCCTGAAATGATTCGTATTATCAATTTATTAAGTTATCTATCATTCATGACTTATTTTAGGATGGAAAAGCAACAGAAAAATTCCTTCAAAATTAATCAGAGGATGGTTAAATCCAGACTAAAGGTGGTTTAAAGGATGACTGAATACAAGAACTTACATTGCTAAAACAGGTTTTCTAAACAGGTTATATTACTAAAACAGGTATACCTCTTCCGTCGTTGGAAGATTATTCTTCCACTATTCTTACACAGGCTGATGCAAACTTAGTTTCATAAAATTACAATAAACTCAAAACTCTACCATATCACATTTTGATTACTGTTTCTGAATAATTATATCGTTAAAAAAATATGTTACTAAGTTTATTATCCAAACCTTATTAAAAACAATACAGCAGCACCAAACCAACTATAAAAACAATGATGTATTCAAATCCAGCTTATTTCTTCATAGTAAATCACACCCCTAATTTTGAAAAGTCTCCTGTAATAGACCAAGTCACAAATATCTGCTCTCTCACCTTGCGAGGATCTTGGCATATTGCCACCAGCCCCACTATTAACCATGAACTCTCCAACTGCGTCATAAAGCATTATTTAAAGCCCTCTCACCTCGTCGAGTATCACTGTTGGTAATAACGTCAGATAAGGTTGAAACGTCCTGCTTCTCTTTTAAAATACGACGATAAATTACATTAGTAATTTTGACCAGCCTTTTATCAATTATTAGTAGTAAAAAAATATATCTGTTAAAATAGTAAAAAAAATATGGTTCAAATTCGACTATTTTATCAAACCTGAAAATTTCGAAGTACTTTTCCTTCGATTAATATATTTTTTTTTAATATTCACAATGAATACTATTTATATCCACAATGAATATTATTTATTAAAATAAAAATATAATCATTGTTTTATGTGTAAATGAAAGTTTCAAGTTTTAAGATTCTTTTGTGACTTATTTAAATAAAAGTCATATATTTTATTTGGTCTTCAATTCATTTCCATCCCAGAAATATTTAATAAAGCATATAATAAAGCAATGCTTTTATATCCAATTATTTTTTATTGCAGAAATCTGCACGGGAATAACTTTGTAATCGTCCATAATGCTGGAGTAGTAAGACAACTCTGCAAATTGGTACTTTTATTACTTCAAGCATAATTCTTTCAGGAAGAGTATTTATAAATTTAAAAAAAAATACCTAACACCAATCTTTAGAGCGCATTAGGATATGACAGTACTACAATTTCTATTTTAATTTCTGTATTAATTTCTATTAAACGTAAATTTTTACTTCTGCCTCATTTTAAGTTATAAAGCACACCACACAAACACTGTCGAACACAGAAATTGGCTTAAAAAGTATATGTAAATAAAAATTCATTAAAAGTACTTTACTGTACTTGGCTTCCTTGTAGGCTTCAAAAGCTCTGTAGCACTGAAAAGTATTTTTAATGAATTTTTAATTATATATACTTTTTAAGCCAATTTGTATGTTCGACAGTGTTTGTCTTTTGTGTTTAATATTAATTTCTAAATCATCAAGATTTTTAACCTAAAAATTTAGAATATTATAACTTCGATTGGTAGTTTAGCTTTTATTTTAAATTTATGAGGAGAAAAATAAGAGTTCTTATAAAGTTGATTAATTCTTTTTCTCAATCTAAATTTTAATAGAGTTAAAAAGCCAACACACATAATGAGTAGTAAAAAACATTTAAACACTTTAAAAAAATACTACATGTTTCGGGTAGCACGCTACCCATTAACGAGTGAAAGATTTACAGATTACAATGGAATTTATACATTGGATTTCAACGAATGGAAGCATTGTCAGGTGACTTCCTGGAAGGACATCTTCCGGCGAAAGTTGGAACCTACGAATCGGAGACATCAGAGCATCAGGGCCTGGTAGATTAACTGGAAAGGAGGAACAGGAAATCCGTGTTTGAAATTGGGAATAATCCTTCTACATGTGAAGTGGAATTGGTACAAGTTACCGCGGCGACATGAAACAGCATCTGAAAATAAATAGATAAGCAAAAAAAAAAGAAAAGAAAAAAAAAATATCTAAAGAAAAAATTTTTATATAAAGAAAAATTTTAAATTAAAAAAAAAAAAAATATATAAAGATAAAATTTTTATAAAGAAAAATTTAAGTTTAAAAAAAAAACCTTGAGTGATCAAACTTGAAAATCTAAATCCTTTTCTTTTTTGTTGAAACCATAACAGTAAATTGTACGAACCGAAATTGTGTCATTGTAACACTTAGGGTCTGATAAAATAAATAAAGATTCTTTGCATTTGCGAATTAGATTATTGGTTTCGTGAGCCAGAATCACTGGATTATCATAGTTGATTATATGTTCAGTTTCCAGCGTATGTTTAACTGTTAGGTAATTGAGATCATTAACACGAAGTGCGTAGGTATGCTGATACATACGTTTCTGAACGGGTTGCAGTGTTTTACCAATATATCTACACTGGGAATTAAGGCAATTGAGGGCATAAATTACGCATTTAGGATTATTCTGCACATGCTTGAATCTGGTATTGATAGTTGAACCTACGGTGGATTTAATGGATGAAGTTAGACATATGCCAAGGGGTCGTAGTATTTTTGATAATGCCGGAAAGATGGCACTATGAAATGGTACAGAAACAAAAATAACATTATTTCTATTTAACCTGTTCGAATAGCGTATGCTATAAATTTATCTAGGAAGGTTTGAGGATAATTATTTGCTCCTAGGATGTTCTGGATGGTATTGAGTTCAGCTTCAAAAATATCGTTAGAGCTGGAATTATTAAATGCCCTAATCACCGCCATGTTGATGATATAATTTTGAATGATAGAGGACATTGTGATTCAAAATTTAACGTAAGATTACAAGAAGAGGGTTTTCTGTAAACCTGGGTGGAGAAATAAGCTTTCTCACGTGTCATCAACACGTCAAGAAAAGGAATCGTATTGTAATTTTCAAGTTCTATTTTAAAGTTAATACATGGGTGAATTTCGTCCAAAATGTCCTTGATGCCTAATGAAATGGAACTATCAGTGTAGAATAACAAGTCGTCCACATAACGGCAGTACATGGGGATGTAAAGATCTCCTTCGTTAAAGATACAAAAAGCAGTTTCTTCTATATAGATCATGCAAAATTCAGCTATTACGGCTGAAGCAGAACATTTCAGTATTTTCTATCTAACCATAATCATATCACCGCAATGGCGGTTTCAAAGGTATTACCATTAATTGAAGCTTTGTTTAAAGTACAGTTTTTTGAGTTTAATAATTCTTTCTTCAAACAGCCGGTTTGTTCATGGGACTTTCTGCTTCAGCCGTAATAGCTGAATTTTTATCCTAAATACTACGACCCCTTGGCATATGTCTAACTTCATCCATTAAATCCACCGTAGGTTCAACTATCAATATCAGATTCAAGCATGTGCAGAATAATCCTAAATGCGTAATTTATGCCCTCAATTGCCTTAATTCCCAGTGTAGATATATTGGTAAAACACTGCAACCCGTTCAGAAACGTATGTATCAGCATACCTACGCACTTCGTGTTAATGATCTCAATTACCTAACAGTTAAACATACGCTGGAAACTGAACATATAATCAACTATGATAATCCAGTGATTCTGGCTCACGAAACCAATAATCTAATTCGCAAATGCAAAGAATCTTTATTTATTTTATCAGACCCTAAGTGTTACAATGACACAATTTCGGTTCGTACAATTTACTGTTATGGTTTCAACAAAAAAGAAAAGGATTTAGATTTTCAAGTTTGATCACTCAAGGTTTTTTTTTTAAACTTAAATTTTTCTTTATAAAAATTTTATCTTTATATATTTTTTTTTTTTTTAATTTAAAATTTTTCTTTATATAAAAATTTTTTCTTTAGATATTTTTTTTTTCTTTTCTTTTTTTTTTGCTTATCTATTTATTTTCAGATGCTGTTTCATGTCGCCGCGGTAACTTGTACCAATTCCACTTCACATGTAGAAGGATTATTCCCAATTTCAAACACGGATTTCCTGTTCCTCCTTTCCAGTTAATCTACCAGGCCCTGATGCTCTGATGTCTCCGATTCGTAGGTTCCAACTTTCGCCGGAAGATGTCCTTCCAGGAAGTCACCTGACAATGCTTCCATTCGTTGAAATCCAATGTATAAATTCCATTGTAATCTGTAAATCTTTCACTCGTTAATGGGTAGCGTGCTACCCGAAACATGTTGTATTTTTTTAAAGTGTTTAAATGTTTTTTAATACTCATTATGTTGGCTTTTTATGTGTTGGCTTTTTAACTCTATTATCAATTTACTCACACACGTTAAGCTCACAATTCAATCTAAATTTTGCTAATAATAATGTGTGAAAACCAGATATGCCATTTAATATAATGAATTAGTTTTTCCAATAGATTTCCTAAAGTTTGCATGTTTCGTAAGTTGCATTACTTGGTTAAAAATTAATCTCCAAAACTCAGTTTCTATACGAACTATTGCTTTAGGTAAAAAAAATAGATCGTCTAAATACAAAAAAAGTATTTTGACTTGTACTTTGAATTATAAAAATATTCAGCGCAAGTAAAACGTACTTGTATTATAGCTCTATTGTGAAAGGTTTTTTTCTTTTGATTCACAAATGCATACAATGCTGCTGAAGTATTAAGATTCATAAAGTTTAATTAAATATAATTACTTTATTTTCATAGCGATTTGTTTTTGTTTTCTTATATTTTTGGGCGGTTCCACTGATTAATCTGAGGCTTTATTAAATACTTATTATATGATTGGAATTGTATCTAAAATGCATTATATATTGTACCACAATATGAAGAGCTAAAGTAAATAACAATACTTATTAAAAATGCAGAGGAATGTACACTACGACGTATTTTTTCGATTATAAAAAAGTTCATTCATTATGTCTCTGAAGACACGTGACAACTCCATATATGGTAAAAGATTGAGCGCTAGTTACTCCACATATTTCCGTTTTGAACATGGTGCTGAACATGGCGGCTGTTGAACACACAATGTTGTTCGTTTTGGAAACAAAGCTTTGAAGAATCAATCAAGAGGAATCATTTGGAGTATTATCTTTTTTTATTTCAAATTGTCTATCTGTATTATAAAACGGCTGAACGAACAGGTATTTCACCTCGTTCAGTGTTCAATATTGTTAAGGAAACCGAAGCCTCGCTTACCACTAAGCCTAGCCCATTGTTTGAAACGCCGGGCAAGAAAAGAGAGCAGCCGGCATCGATAACAGAAATGGACGACTAAAAATAAACTTTTTTAAAATCGATAAATAAATAAAAAAATATTCTTAATATTGAAAAACTAACAAAAGTAATAAAAATTAAACATTGTAGCGCGATGACGAATTTGA
>JAFIDM010038228.1:0-21394 GCA_023159025.1 Thereuonema tuberculata | reverse complement strand
TCTTTATAACTTCAATATTTCTATTCTCTCAACGAGAATTTTCTTCAGGAAAAAATATAAATGAGAAAAATAAATGAAGTAAAATAATCATTCCAAAAGAATACAATAACATTACAAAGTAAATTCTTTTCATTATTACTTAACAATGAAAATAATCCAGCATATGCAATCACACTTTTACAAATAAATTTCTCTTTTTCATTATAAAGAATCGAAACAGTAATAATCATATATTATAACTAAATTTCTTTACAATCTCAACTAGGATAAATTCAGTTTTAACTTAACATTCCTATTGTTGTTTATAATTTTTTACAAACAATCCAAAAGAAATTGTACTCATCCTTAATGATTTATCTCGGTTCATACACTTTGCCATATTAATCAGTCCAGATTCCACCATATATCGTTCCGCCTCATCTTTTGAATCGTAAATTACCTCTACTATTGGATCTGGATTATCAGACATTTTTATCACAAGATCCGCTCAATCTGAAATTCCTAATTGATTATTCAGAAATGCTCTTATGTGCTCTTTCAGACGCTCCTCAACTGCTCTTATGTGCTCTTTCAGACGTTCCTCAACTGCTCTTCCTATGTTTCCTAAGTAAATCTCGTGACAAGTTCTTCCATCAATAATATATGAGAAGTTCACATTTTTTTAATTATTTTTATTGTAATAAATCGTTCATTTTTATTAAAATACAAATCTTTGTTTGTTTTTTTATCTGTTCTTATTAAATAAAGATCATTTTAAAGTGCATTTTTATTCAAAAAAGAATATATTTGAAGTTTACGACGCTATAGCATTATTTGAAATGTTGTTTTGCTTTCGAATGATAAGTCGCTTCTGTTAAAGCATGTCTACATCTTTATAAAAAGGTTTTTAAACTAAAGTTTTTTAACAAAAACATCAATTTTAAACAATTCAGCGAGATTGAATAGGGTACTCGGAAAAAAAAGTATTCGAATGAAATGTTATTGAAATCAATATTGTGCCCCAATTGTCGATGTGACGCTGGACACTACTGCAGACACGAGACCATATGAAATTTAAAATTTCATCGTGTGATAAACTTTATCGTGTCACACTTTATCGTGTGATAAACCAGAACTGTCAGACTGGGCATATCACACAATAAAGTTGGACCTTAACCCAGATCCAATTATTAATATAATCTATGTATCGCAAGATGAATCCGAAAGATTCATTTTGGAATCTGGTTTTATTAATTTGGCAAACTGTTTTAACAAAATTAAATCATTAAAAATGAATCCTATTTCATTCGGATTTTTTGAAAAAAATTATCAAAAATAATTAAGTTTTGAAACAAAAATTGAAATTGTTATAATTGTAACTGTAAATAAATTGTTATAAGTGTAAAAGTTTTTATTGTTAAGGAAGGATTGTATGGTTATTAACAGATTTGTTGTTCAAGAAAGATTGGTTCATGAGTGATTTCATGATTGTTTATACAGTGAAACCTCCACTAACGGACACTCCCGAAAAGCGGACACCCCCCAATAGCGGACAATTTTGCAATCCCCTGTCCCTTAATATGGACGTTTCCATGTATTGACCTCCGATTAGCGGACACTCCCAATAACGGACAAAATTCTACAGAAAATGAACGATCTTGTGTTGTTTTTCAAAAGCAATAGAATCAGGCTACAGTAATACGTAGCGCCGTGCTGGCGTGGTCGTGCGGTCTCGGCGGCGGCCAGCCGTGGCGTCCAATGCGCCAGTACCTGGGTTCGAATCCCGGTCGTGGCATGGTTGTTTCTTTCATCTTCTTCTGTGTGTTGTGTCCGCTGGGGACCCGAAATCTGCTCTGTAGGTAGTGGTCCCCATTTGTCTTCTATATGTTACAGGCTATAGTAATACGTAGCGTCCAGAGGAAATTTTGAAATTATGGATCACGAACTCCAACGAAAACTCCAAACACATCAAAGTTCGGAAAAGGAGACAAGTGCGATCGACTCTATTGTCTTCGATTGGTTTTGCGTTGCACGAGCAAAAAACATTCCCATTAGTGGGTAATTATTGCAAGAAAAGGTATTGGAAGCAAAGGGGACTCTGAAGGCCTTGCAAAGTTAAACGATTTAAATATTCATATTGAGAAACATGTTTTGAAAATAAAAAGCCAACACACATAATAAAATTTAAAAAACATTTAGACACATTAAAATATGACAACATGTTTCGAACAGCTAGCTGTTCATTCACGAGTGAAATAATAAAGAAATACAAGTGGATTATATACACAGAGAAATCAATGAGAAGGAAGCAGTGCCAGGTGATTCGATGGAAGGACCTCTTTTGGTGAAAACTGTAAGATGTGGTTCAGGAAACATCAGAACATCACTTGGACCGAGCGGACGAACCGGAAATGACAGGAATTCCATCTCTAGTTACAAGTAGATGCCAAGATCTCCGTGGGGTGAACCGGAAATGTTTTTTTAAATTTTATGTGTGTTGGCTTTTTATTTTCACTACTGATCTATTCACACACGTTAAACCTATATGTTAAGAAACATGTTTTCAATGCAAAAAAGAAATGTCAAACTCTGTTAACTGATTACTTTAGTTAATAAAATTAATTTTCTATCCGTTTGTCTAACTTAAAATAATGCCAAAATTGATATCTAATTTTGTCATTTTAAGTAAGACTAATGGATTAGCATTCATTTAAAAAGGAAAATAGTAAACAGTTTGCAATTGTTCATATTTTCTATAGGGCATTGTTAATTGTAGAAATTTAAGATTGTACGTAATTTTTTATTAAATGACATGCTATAAGCTAAAAATTGAAAAAAAGATAGTCCTCCCCAATAGCGGACACCTCCCAATAACGGACGAAACTTCCGGTCCCGTGACTGTCCGCTATTTGGAGGTTTCACTGTATTTGAATTCTGTTTTTTAAAGTGGAGAGGAAAATCTTAGGGTTTTCTCTACTCTTACTGTAATTTTCCTGAAGAAAACTTCCGCTAACTGAGTTGAAATATCGTAAAGAAGTTTAGAATGATGAAGAAGGAGTTATTGTGAGTTTTTGTGTTAAATATTACACATAGTTCAAGTTTTATAGTTAAGAGTTTTGTTCGACCTCAGTTTTTGATTTTTCGAAATCAGTTTTTAGGATTTCTTTCTTGAATGTTCTTAATTAGAAGCCATTAAGTGCATGGGCATTTTTACTAGAATCATTTAATAAAGTCTAAATAAAGATGATTTTACTCATCTCTATTTTCCATCAGAAATGAAATTGCTTGAACGTTTTCTAACATTATTAAAAATTCTAAATGAAGATGTATTTAGTAAATTCTCTTGATTGTTTTTTACCCTTACTAGAATATTTACTTATAATTTGAATTCATGAGTTACCCACTTGTATTTTACCAACGTATTTAGTCTACACTATATATATATATACTGAAGCTCGGTTATAACGCGATCTTTCGGATCCAAGATTTCGAAGATCGCGATATAACCGAGATATAACCGAACTTTTATTACTTCGCGATGTCAAATGTCGTGTATCACACCCTATTATCGCCCACACGATTCCAAATCAATTTAAAATGGTCATTTCGCGATTACCTATATCATTCAGAGCTATGTGAGAGAATTTTATATTTATAAATACATAAATCATTACCTTTTCAACATTTTGATGGGTTATATTAGCCAAAAGCGATTTGGCTTCGCCATCTCGGCATCTTGTACAAACGACGAGTCACGTGGATCGAAACTAGATATTCATACGCCTATTAGATTACATGGGCCTCTTTACTGGTTGTCCTTGGCAGAAAAATAAATCTCGATATTCATTTTGGTTAAACGAAAAAGTCCACGATTCCGCTATTTTTTTAAAAATATATTGTATTTGACGCATTTTCGTGACATTAGGGTGGGTATAGAGTCTCAATTACTGTATATAATAAGGAAACAAGCATATTAATTTACACCTTTGATTTGATTTTGGGCGAAAAAACGATAAATTTTGCAATTTTATAATTATACACCTTTTCCAAAATAGAAGGGGTCCAAGACCAAATCGCGTTGTATCCGAATTCGCGATATAAACGACCGCGTTATAACCGAGCTTCAGTGTTTATACATACTAGTTGACCCATGCGAATAATTCGCAACAAAAAACCAGCTTTGAGAAATAATTAAAAAAACCAATAGCTGTCGTGCATGTTATTTAAACACATTGTCAATAGATTGCGCCTTCTCCATTTTTATGAAAAGGTTGACCCGTGCAAATAATTCGTATGGTAGATTAAATCAGTCACCGAATGGTGATATGGAAATAAATAAATGAACAGATTGTCAATAGATGGCGCCTTCTACATTTTTATAAAAAGATTTTTAAAATGAAGTTTTTCAACGAAAACATGAAAAATAAGCAAATTGTTTAAAATTAGTCATTAGCGGTGAACTTAATCTTCAAAATGATATCACAATCATTGATTTTGATGAAATATTAAGGGAAATATAAAAAATAAAAACACCTTTTAGAAATAATATATGAGAAGTTCACAAATTTTTTATTTTTTTTATTGTTATAAATCGTTTATTTTTATTAAAATACAAATCTTTGTTTTGTTTTTTTTTATCTGTTCTTATTAAATAAACGATGAAATATCATTTTGAAGTGCATTTTTATTTAAAAAAGAATATATTTGTAGTTTACGACGCTATAGCATTATTTGAAATGTTGTTTCGCTTTCGAATGATAAGTCGCTTCTATTACAGCATTTCCACATCTTTATAAAAAGGTTTTTAAACTAAATTTTTTAAACATCAATTTTAAACAATTTGTTTATTTTTCGTCATTAGCGGGGATCATAATCTTCAAAATAATGTCTCAATCATTGATTTTGATGATGTATTAAGGGAGTTATGGCGTACCGACACAAAAACACCTTTGAGAAATAATATATAAGGTTATTTACAAGAAGTTAATATCACTCAATAATATTTGCAAATGCCGAAAATGACATTGGATTGGATTTAATGAAAATAAACGCCCTAGAAGCATTTCTTGTCGAAGAAAGAAGCACCCTCGTCGATAAGGCTATGAACTTTGGTCCTCAAAAATGTGAATCAATGGGAGTTGATACTGAAAGACGCGCTAGACGAAAATTGAAAAAAATACAACCAGGAAAGCTATGAGCTGAGGCAGACTTAACACTACAAGATGCAGTTCTTAGATCAATGTTTCAGTATCTAGATCGATTTATCCAAAAATTGTACCAATGGTCGTAAGCAATGGAAAAAATATCAAATACCTTTAACATTGTTCATTCAAAGTTCCTAATGAAAGCCTCACATAATGATAAAAAATATCAATTAATAGAGAATTACATCCAATTTATCAAATACGAAAACCTTTGGGGTCTTTTTGTTACTTTTTTTAAGAGATGATAAAATTATATGAAGATAAGGCGGAAAAGTATTAAGCACATGTTTAAAAACAAAACAAGGAAAAAGCCAGGAAATTTTGTAATTTTTTTTCTATTGATTTATTTACAAAAAAAATAAAAATAAAAAATAATATTAAATAAAACTTATAAATTCATTATTTTTTAAATTTTTTGAAATTATACAAACTGTAATGAGGGTGTGAAATTTAAAGACCATTTATATATTTATTGGATATTATGACAACTTCAGACGATACAAAGGAAATTTCTCAATTTGATTATATCATAATAAATTGTCACAAAAATTTGTATTAAAAAAGTTAATACAAATGTAACACACTTCCTAAGGAATTAATGTAAAGAAATAAGAGAATAAAAAACAAACAAGTTAATTTCATTGAGTTATTTGAATAAAAACAGAAACAAAACAACTTAATTATAAAAAAAGGCGAATGAGTTATTAATACAGAACTTCTTTTTTTCTTCCCAAGATATGTATGAGGGCAATGTCATTATAAAAACCACATATTTATAAAAATAAAAGAACTGTGACCATTAGCAGTTTGTGAAAAGAATCATGCTATAAATACAACATTCCCTGACCATGTACAAAATAATGAAGTACAACAGTTAAATAAATGAAAAAAAAAATAAGTAGACATATTTATAGCATAAATCTTATACAAAGTCGAGAGCATCGATGAATATTTTAAATATATCTGAAACAAATCTTATCACTAAATAAAACAGCATGTATTTAAATATTTACAGTTTTCTTATAGTCACCTCCTGTAGATATGTAGCTGAAAATAACCCAAACTCAGACAAAAGCTTTAAACCCCAAATGCTTTTCAAAATAAAATACACCCAAGTTCTCCCTATATGAATTACATTATATTTTTATACATGCAAAAACAATTGAATTGGATAATGAACTAGTTACATTTAGTAGTGCAAATACAAGCTTCAAGTAACTTTGTATTTTGTGACTGTGCCGTAGCAACATATTATTCTATAATAGAAAAAGAATTTATGATTTTTTAATTTACTTATAAATATAAGTATTTTTTTTATTTTGAAATACAATTCGTAGAATATAAGAACATTTACATCATATAGGACTCGGCGTCGAAACTGTTTTATTTCATGCAATTAGATTAATGCAATCATGCAATTCAGCGATATATTATATCACCCACACTCACCCATGATAAATCCTCTGTTTCCAAAGAAAAGCAATTTGAATGACGAATATTGAAATCAGATAAGTAAAGCTTTTTTTTTCCCTTCAATTAATTTTTTTTCAACAAAACTCGTGCGATTATTCAAACAAAACAAACGCTAATAACTCGGTAAAAAAATTTATTAGCAGTAAAACTTTTAAAAAATTAGCTTATATTATTAACATTTATCTCCAAAAAAGCAAATGTTACGCAAACTTCTGCTTGTCTATGTAAAGGGACCTCACGTGTGTTTTCTTTTCCAATAGCCACATACAACAAAGCCTCTGTTCAATTATTGAGCTTAATCCGAATTAATACTGTACACTTTAAGCATTTTGTTGAAAACTTCACAAGTTTTGGAACTGACAGTTTCAATCCTTACGGAATACAACAAAAAAAAATAGAAAGTTACGTTATTGCGATTCAGTCCACATTAAAAGATTAACAAATTATATAAAATGCGGAAAATATAAATGAAATTTATATCGAAAGAAAAAGGTATCATTTCGATTTTAAGCGGTGAAAAGCGCTTGACTGAGATTTTATTTACAGTTCCGTAAAATTTGAAAGCCAAAGAACGATTGCAAAATACGTTTTTCTGCTGAAGAATTCATCATTTTTTTTTCCTTTCAAAATATTTTCTTCAGTTTCATTGACACATCCCTTACGTAACTTTAGTGTAAAATTGTTCATAGAATGAAATAAACTTCACCAACACCTTTTTAATTTCTACATGTTCAAGAACCTTAAATTACTTTCAATACTATATATTTCTATATACAAATACTTTTTAATACTTATTTTTAAGATGCCTTTCAATAAAATACAATAAAGATAGTTTTATATCCTACGATGAGAAATGTAAAAGTTTCTTGCTTATGTAATGCTCTATTGATAGTTTCCAAGAACTTTAAATATTAGATAGTAAATAGTAGCATTGTTGTATGAATTACTTGTTGGTCTCCTCAACCAATAACAAGACACAGAACCATTTTAAGACAATGACAAGATTTACCGTTAAGTTTGAATCGTTTCTGAAAATAGAGAAACTCAATTATATTAAATACTTGGTATTTTTGTTTTTAATCAAACATTTGGTCATACCTATCTTTCACATTTAAAAAAATAAACACTTTCACAGATAAATGAATGTTAAAAACTTATGCAAAACTTTAACATTATTTATCATCGTATATAATTTTTGTACTTTAAACAGAGTGATCTAAGAGCATTAAATTTAATTTTCAGAGTTGTTCTTGGCTTTCAAATTCATTCTTATTCAAATTACCAGTTCGAACGTTTCGTTTCATTATGGTTCAATGCTTTTCTTGTCTTTCGCCCGACGATTGAAGCTTCTCTTCTTTTGTCATATTACGCCTCGTTTTCAAACAGGCGATAACGAGGCTAAGCACGACGATCACTACTTGGATCAAGATGTAAAATCCACCAGCCACGATCAGAGAAGAAGAATCTAGGCAGAAGAATCTAAAGAAGAATCTAATCCCGTTGGGGATAAGCTTCTTCTTTAGGCTTTTCTGAAATGTCACAGACAAATTTTAGAGCAAAATTGTTTTCAATTTAATACAAAAAAGAACATTCAAAATAATTGGATTAGTAATCTTTTAAAAAGAAAAAAAAATGTAGAAATAACACACATTTCTTTATTTAGTTTAAGCCTCGCATTTTCGTCATAAAATATTTAAAAATAGATGGTACTAACTGAAGTAGGAATTTAAAAAAATAACCTAAATATGAGATAGAATTACCAAATTTGATTATCTTAGTACTCTCAGAATTTTATCTTTATCAATTTTATTTTTTAGAATGTATTTCAAAGATAGATTACGTAATGTTACTCTATCTGGATGAGATACCTGTTCCTTTTGAATGCCGTAGTCTTTTTGATGCATTTAGATCTTTGTAGATCTTTAAAGAAAATATTAAAAATTGATTTCTAACAGTCCAATTCGTAGCTCTCAACAACAATAACAATTATGTCAAAAAAAATTATAGTCGAATAAAAGCAAATAATTTCCCACCTCAATACTTAAGATACCGAATTTACAGAAAAAAAAAACATTAAAAAATCACAGATAATTAATATAAGTAAAAAATTAGGAAATGGATTGTGATTAATGTTGTTAAAAAAAAAAGATAAACATTTAGTCATCACTATATGTGAACTGAGGAGATGAGAGAAGAATTTTATTTTAGTCATAATTTGTTTCATAAAAGAAAACACCAAAAAATAAAAACAGTAACTTTTCAGCGAATTGTCATTAATTATTAATCAAGAGTTTTTTTTTTTTAATTTATTCGTAATACCTAGTTTATTCCGTTGTATATTGAATGGTTCTAGCATTTATAAATGATCTTTTTTTATATTTGTAACTTATACAGAATTCCTATTCAGATGAAGATAAACATTTGGTCAATGTATTTCATTCTTTTCTTTTCGTATTATGTTTTCATTCCGATTCCATGTAAAAATTCCTGAATTCAGATTGTTGACAATCGAATGTGTTTCTTACCTTCGCCTGGAGGTGGCGCTGTTATTGGAAATATTTTGACGGGATTTCCAATTCCGAAGGCCTCTGAATGAATGGCTATGGATTTGGATAGGGTCACTATTGGTCCATCGGATGGAAGGTTCCTCCTTCAACGTCGTCCATGGGAAGTGATGGTACCATCGTGACCGTCCTCACTTCGACCTGTTGCCACTTTGCAAGTAGTCTAAAATAATGAAAGAGAAAAAAATATAAATAAGAAACAATTAAGCTGCTGTATGTTCTTTGCACTGTACAGGATAGATGTGTCTGTCGATAAACTCATCAGACTTTATTTGATTTCAGTGTTAGTTGTTTCATGTAGGAATGTTTGTTTACATTCTTTTGAAGTGACTGCAATCTACTTATTGAATCATTTTCAACAACTTAATAGATCTTTTAAACAAATTATGACAGAAACATAAATTATAAGTATTATAATTAGTCCACAATTTCTGAGCTTTTATTTTTTATTTTTGTAATTATTAGATGACCCACATTTCAACAAATGAAAATAATGGTAAGATCGGAGTAAGGTTTACTAATAATGAGGGAAATTACTTGAATATTTAGAATTGTTTCCTTCGATCAATATGGAAAAAATGAATAATTATTCGCATAGTCCAGTACAATGATACATTTTGGTATGCAAAAGGTCGGGCAGTTTTGATTTTTGGATATGTTGTTAGTGTTGTGCTTATACCGTAAAATCCAAGTTTTCGACGCACCACGACGCATCACGTGATAGCAATAAAACATCAAAATTTTGGACATTTCCTAAGTTTTTACACAATATCTCCTGAACGGTTCATTTTACAGAAAATATTATCCTTCTCACATTTACAATAGAGTAAATTTGTCACAGTTTCAGCCCAAAACCAGCTCTGTAGCCTAAATAGTGACCGAGATTTTTCGTCAAATTTTGTTGAATATCTCCTAAACTAATATAATAGAGCAAACGTCATACGGATCAAATTTAAAGGCCAGTATATTTGCTATAAATAAAGCACTATAGGATGTTTTTACGACTTATATTTTAAGATATATAGTTGTTCAACGAAAGGGTTTAAAAATTGTGACATCATAAAACAATAGTCTCTAAAAATATGTACTAAGTTTTTATAACAAAAATGAAAACTTGGGCAGTAGTTGTTAGACGTAAACCATATAATACAATATATGTTATTTAAAGTTTTTGCCTTTTTGACGGGCCAGGACGGATATCTTCAAGCTCTGTCTGCTGCTCCTTGTCTTCTTCATCCAGCTGAAGAGGCAAATCTTCTATATCTTCGTATATAAAGTTATTGACGATGACGTGTCATCTTCATCTTATTTTACTATCAGGCGTAGCGACAAGTTCTGGTCTGGAATTTAGTCTGACGAGACCATAGAACAAACCCTCATGAAGACAATGAAAATATTCGGTGGATTGGCCCGAGGTCGTGGGGTCACAGATAGTTTTCTCACTCGATGAACCTTTGGGATGATCCACCTTCATAATATCTGTGGAGAAGTTGAGAAGTATTGTAATATTACTTCAGTGACTAGTAAGCAGCATATGGATATGCGCCCTTCTCACATTGCTCGAGACCACGAAGATGTTGAAAAGCTTGTGCAATGGTTTTCTCAACATTTACCATTCCCCATAAATGATGTGCTGATGTCAATAAGTAGTGATGTAGAAAGAACGGCGGATTTTAATTGCCACTTGTCTCACGAACTTGGTTGCGTAGGAATCTTCAGAATTGTTGGTGTAACTTCGGAAACGTTAAATTCAAACGTAAAGATAAAGTCATTACACTTGCTTCTGTTAACAGTGCTAAAATTGGAAAAGAAAAAATTACTGTGGACCCAGTAACCCTCTTCCACAGAATGTGCGTAGCCAAACAGTCAGATGAAGACTTGAAAAGTTTTTTCACATTTGAACTGTCACCTTTCCCTTTGTCACTGTTTAGTGAAGAGGGAATGCGAAAGGGAACTAAATCGTCACTGTTTTCAGCGTTCACTTCATCCAAAGTTTATATTGTCCAAGGAAAAAATAATTTTTGTAGTGGTGGATGGAGGCCACTTTACAATTTTGTTTGGCAGCGGAACATGAATTTCGGGGACATTGCTAAGAATTATCTGACATACTTACAGACACATTATGGCTCGAACGTAGCCGTAGTGTTTGATGGATATCCTTCTGTTGTGACTGAAAAGTGCAGAACGCATTCGACGATCAAACTTACTTTCATCACATGAGATAATCTTTAATAAAGCCACATGTCACAAAAACAATCTTTAGCGAATGAAAGAAACAAGGTGCGTTTCATTGACCTCTTGAAAAAGTTTCTACAAAACGCAAATGTAACAGTTAAACAGGCAGTAGAGGATGCAGACGTACTAATTATTGAAACTGCTGTTTGTTAGATCTCAGGATGACAATATCTTCGTGGTTAGTGAAGACATTGACATTTCAGTCCTTCTAACGGGATTAGCTCCAATGAAAGAGAACTTTTACTTCCGACAATGTGGAAAAGGGAAGACGCCTGATGTGTTATACTCCACAACGTCATTTAAATACAAATTCAGAAGAATGATTTTGTTCATTCACGCTTTCAGTAGATGTGATACGACAACTGTACTATTCGGCCAAGTGAAAACAAAATTTTCCTCTCTTTTAGAAAAAAAAGACACTGGAAAAAAAATGCAAGTCTTTTTCAACCCTGAAGCTACCATTGACCAAGTGGCTAAGGCAGGCGAAACGTTTCTGATTCATTTATATGGAGGTAACCCCAGAACCTCTGCATGTGATCTCAATCACTTGCGCTACACGCTCTTTACCCAATCAGCAATGAAAGCAAGGTCCAGTCTAGCACGTTTACCCCCAACCGTAGATACAGCACGATTTCATGCCTTAAGATCTTACCTCCAGATACAGAAGTGGTTAGGACATGAGAAAAATCCTCTTCAGTGTGGCTGGGTACCTACCCGATTCGTCCTTTTCCCCCGCAAAATTGAATCCCTACTTAAAATGATATCTTGCAAGCAGGTCTTATATGTTCTTCATTTTGCACTTGTTCTCTGGTAGAAGCTTGCGAAAACGTATCAGACATCACTCTACTTGAGGACAGAGTGAAGATGAAGACGACACGCCATCGTCAATGATTAACTTTATATACGAAGATATAGAAGATTTACATCTTCAGCTGAATGAAGAGGACAAGGAGCAGCAGACAGAGCTTAAAGATGTCCGTCCTGGCCCGTCAAAAAGGTAAAAACTTTAAATGACATATATTATATAGTTTATGTGTAACATCTACTGCCCAAGTTTTCACTTTTTTTATTAAAACTTAGTATATATTTTTAGGTGGGCCCGGTAGCCGAATGGGTTAGGGCGCTTGGCTGCGGGTTGGAGGTAGCGGGTTCGATTCCCGGCCTCGGCGGAGGGCGGGAATTTTTCCACGCTCCTTTCTCCTTCAAACGGGTCCTAGGGTCTACCCAGCCCTCTGTAGAATGGGTGCCGGATTTCTTTCCTGGGAGTTAAAGGCGGGCGGGCATCGGGCTGACCCCCCCCGACCTCAACTTCGTCCCGTTAGGTCACAAAAAGCTGTAGCCTTCCCTCCAGCTGCCCCAAGGATCTGTAAAGATCTGTCAGTGGGACACTTTAACTTTTAACATATTTTTATATTTTATGATGTGTCAATTTTTAAACCCTTTCGGTGAACAACTGTATATAATTTGAAATATAAGTCGTAGAAACATCCTATAGTGCTTTATTTATAGGAAATTTACTGGCCTTTAAATTTGATCCGTATGACGTTTGCTCTATTATATTAGTTTAGGAGATATTCAACAAAATTTGACGAAAAATCACAATTTTCATAACTTTTTGAGATAATCGTGATTTTTTGGAAGCCTGTGTCTCGGTCACTATTTAAGCTACAGAGCTGCTTTTGGGCTCAAACTGTGACAAATTTACTCGACTTTAAATTTGAGAAGAATAATATTTCCTGTAAAATGAACCGTTCAGGAGAAATTGTGTAGAAACATACAAATTTTGATGTTTTGTTGCTACCAAGTGGTGCGTCGTGATGCGCCGAGTTCGGAAACTTGGATTTCACGGTATAAGCCCTACACTAATAACATATCCAAATCACAAAACTACCCGACCTTTTACGAAGCAAACCCTTATTTTCTGACGGATTTACTGGACTATGTAGGTCTGTGACTATTACTACGAACTATTGTGTGTTTGAGAGTTTTGGAAAATAGAAGAAAGTATTTCTGATGAAATACAATCAAGAAATTATCATCGATTATTAAGTAGATTAAAGTGTATAGAATATAATTCCTCATATTTTGAAAACTCACACATTTTTTTTTAAGCAAAAATCTTTTTTAAACTACATTAAATTTCTTATATTTCAGAGATTTGCAAATAATATTCCGTAATGTAATATTATAACATCTGCAGTTTTACAAGTTAGTTTCATGATAATGCAGTATTGTTCAGGAGAATAATTCACCTCGTTCGGGGATTGAATCCTGCTGCTCAGTCAAGAGCCTTATCAACTGGCTACCTGGACCATGATGATGTATTCGCAGTGCCTTCAAATCCCAACTTCAGATCTTCCAAATTTGATATTACATTACAGAGTGACACAAAAAAACACAATCCTTGTATTGCGCATTCAACAACATCAATGGTAAACATTTTTGCTCAATCCAGTGTATTAAGAATATCTCGTTCGGTTGAAATGTCAGTTACCAAATGGAAAAGTAATTTGATATATACGGTATAAATAATGAAAGCTCGTGTTCCCTCTTTTAATTAAAGTAGCCTACATAATAATTTAAATAACAAAATTCTGTCTTTTCTCCACAGAATCAACGTTGAAACATAAGAATTTACTTCTTTCCTGAGGTAATACTACACCACTCGATTGTGCCTCTAAACTAAATTTCGATAATTATCATTTCTCAGAATATCTTCTAGTGGTTTTTATCATCACTGCTTTGTCAGTAAAGCTTAGCTGTACTTTGATTCTACAACACACCAGGATTAGTTGAATATTGATTTTTTTTATATGCCAATGAAACCTAATATGTAATTTCATCAAGACACTTTAATTATTCAAGATTTTGATATTCCTTAATCCATTCAAAAAAAACTATCTGGAATAAACGAGGAATAAGATTCAACGAATACATATAACAAAACTTAAATTGTTTATGAACTGACTGGACGACAACCATTCTGGCATGTTTCCACTTCCGTTTCTATTCTCAGGGTGCTACTTCCGGTGAAAGTGAATGCCTCCATGTAACTTTCGAGGATTTTTCCTTTGTCATCTAATTTCCTCATTTCTCTCATCATTCGTGACTCAACAGGACATCTGAAAGTAAAGGAAACAACAAAAATAAGAAAACGCGTCATTTCATTATAGTGTAAGATTTTTAATTCCATGAATTAGTTTTCGCGGATTCGTTTATTAGGGAATGAAGTTGAAGTAAATTTTGCTTATTTTAGTTATTACTTTATTACAGTAGCCTTGAGTTGTTCATGTGGATTCAGTTACTCCACTTTGATTGCAAGAACTTGGTTTCAAAACCTAGTTAAGATATGATTTTTCTGTCTCTTCAATTTAAAAAAAAATAATTCATATTTTTCAGTAAAATCATCCTCTTCTTAAACCATCTAAGTGATTTTTTTGTAGCTCTGAAATGATCAAAGACGATTACGATTTGTGCCAAAATTCTGAATGAACATTATTCTTAAGAACACTTCTTGAGAATAATGGGCCTGTTTATGGGATTGCTTAACTAACTAACTTTGTTTTGTACAAAGTCTGTAAGCTACTATGCTTCGTCTAATTGAACAGGCATAATATTAATGAGTTTAATAGAGGAATATAATATGACATGACTTATATCTTATTTTTATTTTTTACGAGTAATTTCAGTGAAGGTATTAACTAGCAGGGACAAGCTGAGATTAGACGGTCAAATCAAGGTTCACCACCCTTATAATAGAAAGAATATTATTATATTTATATATATATAAATAAGTAGTTAAAAATAGTATATTTTCTGTTTATTTTAAAAGAAATTTTCTGGAATTTTACCTCTCTCGGCTCTGACAACGTCACCTTATTACTTACCCTTTATTGTCTATTAATGTCAAATTAGAAGTTCCTGTTTCATCTGTAGCCAACATATTTCGGACAAATATTCCATAAGGCGCTGAAATTAAGAAAATAAATTAATAACTTAATATTTACTTATGTAGGTTTTTGAACAATTTTCTGCAAATTTAGAAATATATTTAACTTCATTATAATAGAGGTTTTGTTTTCAAATGTATTAAATAAGAGAAAAAGTGATTGAAAATAATAAATAAGTAATTTTGTCTTAAAAGTGACTTTACAAAGTGTGTTTTATTTTGAAATATTTTTTTAGGAAATTTAAGTACTAAGTTATTTTTTTTTTTTTTTTTTTTATTTATTTCTTGCAAATTTAAACATTACAGTCCTACTAGGTAAACTCACGTACCTGTGATGTAGGTGCTGAGAGTATTTAAGTATGATAGATAATAAAGAATACATTAAGTAAAAATATTACAAAAAAATCTTTTGTAAAAATATTACAAACAAAAATTAGAACAGTACATAATTAGGGTGGAGTAAAAATATTATATGACAAATAAGACCAGTACATAATTAGAGTGAATTAAAATATTATGTAAAAATAACAAAAGCAACATGAATAAGATATAAAATAAAACAAGATATAAAGATATAGTTTCTTTAGCTTTTTCATTTATATGTTCCAAATTATTTTTTCGTTGATTATTTTTTCTATTAGAAGATTTTTTAATTTTCCGATATTTTTTACATTATATATCTCAGGATCTAACTGGCTGAACAGTTTCATTAAAATCCTGTTATTGTTTCTAAGGCCGTAATTATTTTTTGGATTTTCATACTTTAATATATTCTGTAGTTTGCTACGAGTATTTGTTATGTTAGGAACTGTCTTTATTTTATTATTTACATTATAAAAGTTTTTTATTAATAGTGTATAGGTAATTTTTTGTTTTGGTAATAAAATGTTGTGTTTGATTCTTAGTTGACGTTTCTGATGTTCGTTTAGAGTATTATATTTTGAAAAGATTAAATTAAATATTTTCTTTAAAAGCCTTTCAATGTTTTTCATTTCTGTTTTGGTGATATGTATCCAACAAGATAGTCCGTAGTTTAATAGAGAGTCAACGAAAGCCTTGTAAATAATAATTTTTTGTTTGAGTGGAAATAAGTTTTTAATGTGGTGAAACATGTAAGTAAAAGTGTTTAGTTTTTTTGTAATTTGTATATAATGATTTGTCCATGTGAAGTTATTGTTTATGTGAATACCTAAATATTTATATACATTTATTACATCTAGTTTACTGCAAGAGCAGTTTATTGAAAGATAGTTTTGTCTGTAACAAGAGTGTTGATGTAATTTGATTTGTGGAAGGTCCGTCAGGCTTTTGTTTTTTGTTTTAATCAACATTAGTTTTGTTTTATCATTGTTTATGTGCATTTTGTTATCATGTGACCATTTCGTTATTTTATTAAAGTCTTCTTGTAGTCTATTCTGAGCTGTTGATAAATCTTTGTGTGTGTTCAGTATTACAAGATCATCTGCATAGGCATAGGCCGTTGATGTTTGTAGTTCTGAAAAGAGGGAATTTAAATATAGAATAAATAGAAGAGGTCCAAGATTGGAACCTTGTGGAATGCCAGACTTAATGTTGTAGATCTTACTTTGTTTTGTGTTTAATTTTATTCTGAATTTTCTGTTTTTTAAATAGTTTTCTATCAATTTATTGATTTTGCCTCTTATTCCTAAATTATGCAATTTCTTTATTAAGATATTGTGATTTACGCGATCGAAAGCTTTACTGAAGTCAATGAAAATTACTAAATTATATAGGCTTTTATTCAGATTATGATTTATAGTTTCATTAAAGTTATTTAGAAGGTTGATAGTGCTCGAATTTCTTTGATAGGCATATTGTTCTTTTTTTAGTATGTTGTAATTTATTACATAGTTAAAAATTGTTTTTGATAGATAGGATTCTATTATTTTTGAGACGTTTGATAGAATTGAAATAGGTCTATAATTTTCTGCGATATCTGCTTTACCCTTTTTATAAATGGGAATGATTTTGGCAATTTTCCATGCTGATGGATAAATACTCGAATTGAACATGATTTTAAACAGCTCACTTATTAATTCTGCAAAAATCTCCTTATGTTCCTTTATATCTTTTGTCTTAATATTATCAATTCCCACTGAATTTTTGGTTTTCATAATGTCAATTAAACTAATTACTTCGCTTATATTTGGTGGAAGGAATGCCATCGATTGAAGTTGACTGCTTGTGTTATCTCTGTGCTCCTTGAAATCGCAATTACAATTTTCATTGATATTTTTCAGTCTGAACGTTTTACTTAGTTTATCATTTGCTGTTTTTATACCAGTTAGATTTGATTATTTTGGCACAAGACATTTTAAGAAAGAAATTACATTTAAAAAAATTACTGTCAGTTATAGGTTTTTAGAATGTTTTCGTTTGAACCTCTGCTTCATATTTTTTGACTCGTAGAACAATGTATACTGTTTGAAAATAATCTCTAAAGACATAGTATATCAAACGAATTCATCAAAATTCAGAGATTGGAATAGAAATATATATAAATGTATCTTTTTCCAATTAATTCATGCTTATAAAATAATAGAAGATGAAAATGTAAATAAAATTAAAGCTAGTATATGGTCTTACATGTCCTGACATGTCAGGTAAAATGAAATGGTTTGTTTCGTCGATAATTGACAGGAATGCTCGACAAAACAGTCCTGGATTTGCTGTACGAAAGTTCCAAAACTAGCTCGGTGAACCTCAATTGTGTGCGTTTTTATGCTTTTTTTCCTTGTAATCTAATAACTTATTTGCTACGAAAAATGAATCTAGTTTTATGAAAGTTAAAGTAATTTATAAAGCAATAAATTGTAACTTTTCTTAAAACTGTTTTCAAAAGCATCTACATCTGCCTAAGTATCTTTTTCTGGTTAGTTGACATCCAGACTCGATAGCAGTACTGAGAATACATTTCAATTGATTAAGTAGATTTAAGTAATCATTACATTTACTTACAGTCTTCTGCTACTATAATTTGAACTCGCAGAGGTTCTCCAAGGCGAACATTAGATTTATCATTTCCTTTAAGGTCCAGAATTCGAAGTGACAGTTTGGGAGCAATAGGACGACCTCTAGTGGGATCCGAAGAGTTTATATCTCCCCTAACAGCGAAAACAAAATAAAATACAAGCATTATTCAACTCATTGACTTTAAACAAACTAACAAATAATCAGGCTATTTTTAGGGGAATCTGTCATAATTTTTTTTCTATTGCAAGTGCTTTGTAATCCTTTCGCACATTCAAACCTGCGAGGATTCCTGTTGCCTTCCGCATAATAACACTAAAGAAATGAAATAGAATTTAAGGAAATCAAAGAGAAACCATCTTTCAGATAATTTTCCTGATTGAATGGAAAAGCACAATAGATGTAAGGAAAATCATTTCAAGTAGCTAAATGGAAAGAAGAACAATAAAGGCTGTGACAATAATAAAATACAGAAGAATTACAATTTAAATTTAGATGATTTTTCTTAATATAAAATATTTCATGTACATAAAAAAAAAATACAAAACAGATAGACATAATTATACCTACAGCAATACCAAGTTCATTTTCTTAATTTTTTTTAAAGAAAGTAATTTTATAGTAGAAAATAATGAGAAAAGTCAAAACATAAAACTTATTTTTCTTTTAATCTAAAATAAATTCGTAAATGGAAATATATCACTTTCAAAATGTCTGGAACAGTGGCGTATGTAGAATATATTTTCGGTGGGGGGGCCCAAGATTAATATAATTAAATAGACACCCCATGGAAATCTATCTGTTCAACCAAAAAAAAAAAAAAAAAAAACGATGGAAAACTATCTGTTCAACCAAAAAAAAAAAAAAAAAAAGTGGGGAGGGCAAACCTTTATTATTTTTGGGGGGGGGGGGCCCGGGCCAAAAAATCTATTCAACCAAACAAAACAAAAAAAAAAAACGTTGGAAGGACATATCTTTATTATTTCGGAGGGAGCCCGGGCCCCCTCGGCCCCCCCCTTATATACGCCCTTGGTCTGGAATAGTAAGTTATTTCTACTAAATCAAACAATCTGTCTTCATAAGTTTCATTTGTTGGAAATCGATTAAATTAGCAAGTACTTATTTAAATCGGATGAATATAATTCTTTTTAAATCGAAGCATATCCAAATTGAAAATGATTCCAATGGATAAGACGTCGCTGACAAAGAAGAATTGATTTCTCTGGTAATGCTTTTCTGGGAGAATGTTAATTATTAGGTCTTCCTACAAATACTGACCAGGAGAAATAGCTAGAGATAGTTTTGTCAAGCTGAGAAGTTAAAGTGACTCACAAGTCATAAGCTAATGGGTTGACACTAAAGCAATTTGAATGCAAGAAGAAAAAAAATCAAAAACCTCATAGGAATGTACGAATTAGACAAAAGCGATTTTGAAAACCAAAAACGTTTACAATTTCCCTGGTTCGTTTTCATTACCAGGCTTTTCATTATCAGGGATTATCGGCTTACAATTATCATAAATTATCGCTTACAACTTTTGAACCATTAAATTAATTTTGATGCCATTTTCTGAGTTTTGTACAAGATTAACGCACGAACACTCAATACACCCGTTGGAAAGATATATTTAATTCTGTATTTCTTTTATATTTACTGTGTTTACAATGTTATTACAAAATTAATGTTGTATTTATCAAATAAATAATATCATTATTCAAAACTATTACTTGGGTATCACTTTATTACTTGAATATTGGGTTCGTTATTAGAAAGAGTAAAACGTCATATTAGATCATGATTTATGCTTACCTGATCTAAACGTTGATCTTTGTCATAAACGACAACTTTTCTGAGAAAACGAAAAAAGCACAATTTACAAAACAGAAAAAAGGAATAAGGTACCTCAGCCATATAACGCCATGTATACCTTTAACGCCACCTATCTAATTCTTCATAAATATAAGAGATAGCGGTACTGCACTAAACTAGTTTGCATTGACATGCCATCTAGTGCTGAAGTAAGTTACTAGCAGACCGCCTATATTTTCGAGTGAAATTATATTTCCACCTTTTCGTGTCGAGGACTGGTTTTGAAAGGCTGCTACTAAATCAACGTAAGATAAAATATAGATTTTTTAATGTTCAGCAAAGATTAACTATTTAAAACTATATATTTTCTTGATTCTTGAAGATTCTTCTATGTAGATAATTTAACTGTTATTTTTAAAATTCGGAAATTGTAGGCAAACAAGTATATCATGTGACCCATGTGCTCAGTAGCGCTTTAACGCCATGGTGGTGTTAATGATCTACATATACGATTTTAGGTTACGTACGACATTTATAAGTTACTAATATGTTTCATGAAAATATAGATTTTTATCTTATTTATTATTTTGCTTTTATAATCGAAAAATGCCGAAATTAATTAATTTTTACATTTTCTCTTTTGTTTTAGCTACAGATTAGAAAGACTGCGTTAATTTCAAGTGATTTTTTATTATTTTTTACAGAAAGTCAAATTTAGTTGCTTTTTACTGTAATTTTGTACAAATAATGTTTACAATGATGGAATAATTCTTAATTTTAAATAAGTTAAGTTACTAGAAAGTAGGTGGCGTTAATTGTACCAGGTGTTCCTAATAACGCCAGTTTGCAAAGTTTTTTTTTTTATTTCAGTTCTCATACTTCTCCAGTAAAAGTTATCATATGTTTCATTATGGTATGCTTCAAACAGATAATTAAACTTTCTTGGTCATAATTTTCGTGTTTCAATACACCTTATTTCCAGACTTACAGTAATTTAAA
Source organism: Thereuonema tuberculata (assembly GCA_023159025.1). Taxonomy (NCBI): domain Eukaryota; kingdom Metazoa; phylum Arthropoda; class Chilopoda; order Scutigeromorpha; family Scutigeridae; genus Thereuonema; species Thereuonema tuberculata. Next base: position 191 of record JAFIDM010038228.1, on the reverse strand, counting down.
TGTTAAGGTGACGTTATTTGAGCAGGGTACCTTAATAAAAAGTAATATCTAAAAGTATCTAAATTACATATATCAAAGATAGCCTTCCTATGCTTCTCTAAGAATAAATCTGAAAATTAACATAGAGATCCAATGTTTAACGAAATTTGTTGGGTCACTGCTTGAAGATGTATGGATGGTAATTTGATGGT